>CM055267.1:123779661-123937890 GCA_029237695.1 Conchocele bisecta | reverse complement strand
GGAACCTCTCTAAACCGGACATCCTGGGAAGTCCCCAGGGTGTCCAGCTTAGAGATGTTCCACTGTAATACAGACAGATGAGCGCTCCAAGACATGAATGGGTACTTTACTACAATCATGAATATGCATTATAATCGGGGAAAGTGTCAATTACATCCATCAAAATTAAGCATACACATGTTTACTGGGTGTACGGTTTAGAGAGCTTCTATCGTATCTTTCTTTGTTTTATCTGTGTAATGTGTGTGACGTACATTGCCGCGTGTTTACAGGTACGCCTGCAGTCGATCGGGGCACGTGTTTGAGGTGGACATCAAGAAGGTGTGCCTCCACCATGTACGCCGTCTGCTGCCCACCGACACACGGCCCGACAGGGACAAACAGACGTTCAGATCAGGTACTGTCAAACACCTCAAAACTGAACATGATACCAGCGGGCCGTTTCACTAAACTTTTGAATGACTAAAATGTTTGTATGTGCAAAATTATGATAGTTTGTAAATTTCACATTAACAATGTTTCCTTGTAAACAATTACTGTATTTACATTTATTGAGCATAGGCTGCTTGACCTCAATAAATATAAATCCATCACTTGAGATTTCCAGACAGTCCTAAAGTTGCACTTATATAAACATTTTAGTCATACAAAGTTTAGTGAAACGAGCCCATGGAACTACATTGCACATGTGGTTTCATATTTCAAATTCAGAAAGCAGTTTCTGATACTTTACAATATTGAGCAGTAAATAAGTTTGTTTGCCATTTACCGTCCGACCCGAATTTTTAACCCCGACTCAAACGTTTTGATTTTGTTTCTAAACAAAATAATATTTTCTGACCATCTTACGTTGGGAAAAAATGTCCGCAAATCGAAATAATACGTTAAAATCGAGTTGGGCCTCTGTATTGACAATCTCAATTAAATAATTGCCTACCACATCTAACGTGGGTGGTTGGTCGGGAGCACGCGACTGGTAATTCAACGATCGAGGTTCATCCTGACCGGAATTCCGACTGGAGACCTGGTTTGGCCCTCATATACGTCTTTGGTATTTTGTATGTGACAGTTGAATCTGGTTATGCCCCTTATGCGAGTCTTACGATTATTCGTAATCCTAGGGGAAGGGGCCAAGTGACTTTGGTGTGGTATGGACCTGGCACCAGGTCAGGTTATTCTAATTTCAGGGCTGAATATATTGTTTCTCGATGTAAATATTCTGTTCTGATTTTGGGATTTCCCCCATTGCAGCAGGTTAAAATGGGATGGAACCAGTTTGCCCGGCCTTACATGACCTTAGCTGTTGACAAACCACATCTAACATACTATTTTATTATTATTTTTGTTCTTCATCTACATTGCTTGGCCCTAAATGATACTCTTTTGTGTTGATGGGCCATTAAGCACCATTCCATTCCATTCCAATTAAAAATAAAATAATTTGCCTACCTACAGTCGTTTCTGTCAAAATGTTCCGGGTTTGTACATGTACAAAGTGTTGTGCGTTTTGTATCCGTTGCGTTTCAAACCGTGTGTCGTCTACGTGTAATACGTTTACGGCCATGCGTTGCGTTTCCCCACTCTTGCGCATGTGCGAAAGTCGAACAAACCGTGTTCAACGCATTGAGTTTCAAAAGCGTGTAATCCGTGTACAACGGTTGTAAAGTTTATAAAACGGTTGTAAACAAGCATTGGAAGTTTCAAAAGCCGTGTAATCCTGTACAACGGTTGTAAACGTATACAACGGTTGTAAACAACGCATTGAGTTTCAAAAGTGTAATCGTTGTACAACGGTTGTAAACGTATACAACGGTTGTAAACAACGCATTGAGTTTCAAAAGCGTGTAATCCGTGTACCTATACAACGGTTGTAAACGTATACAATGCTAAGGTAAACCGTTTAAACGGTTTAACGCTTTCTTTGACGAACGGTTACACGCTTCTACATGTACACAGCACCGTACAGATGAAACCGTGTTATACGTATAACACGTTTCCACGGGTTTTAACGCATTATATGTTTTGGTATGCCAACCGTGTATCGCGTCGAATGCGCATGCTCAGATCGTTCTTCGTGTGTGTATATATATTTCTAGAGTATGCGGTGTCTTTCTCATTCTATTTCAAAAAAGTATTTATTGTTTATAAATTCTGTCAATCGCGTCTCTTGTTCTAAAATATTTACCACAATCAAAATCGAACACGCCGGAAGCTCGACGGACAGACAACAACAACAACAGAATATGAAGAGCCCATTTTCCATATCAGGGGCGAAATGAGTCTGCCTTACAATAATTTGCATGTGCGGAATGGTGGTAGGTGCGAAACGATCCGCCTCTAAACGATCCTGGCCGAACAGGTACATGTATTCGCGATATTTTAAAAGGGACGAAAGAAGGCCGCCTCGAAGCGATCGGGGCCGAACAGGTATTCGCGTTAAAACGTGTAACCGTTGTACACGTTTCAACGCTTTCATATAGCTACACGCTTCCAGGTAAAGCGTTGTACACATTTCAAGGCTTTCACCTCGCTACATATGTATACGCCAAAGCGTGTTACACGTCTTGAAGCTAAACGTATTACACGCTTTAAAACTAAACGGTTTGACAATGTGTATTACACGTGTACGAACCATATTATACGTTTAAACAACGTATACAACGCTTTTAAACTAAACGGTTTGACAATGTGTATTACACGTGTACGAACCGTATTATACGTTTAAACAACGTATACAACGCTTTTAAACTAAACGGTTTGACAATGTGTATTACACGTGTACGAACTGTATTATATGTTTAAACAACGTTGCGTTCGCGTTGCGTTCGCGTTGCGTTCGTGTTGGTTCGCGTTGCGTTCGCGTTGGTTCGCGTTGCGTTCGCGTTGCGTTCGCGTTGAGTTTGCAAGTGTTGTCTGCGGTGGAACAAAAACGCAGACTGCACTGTACCTACCAATGTCCAAACTGCCGGGTAGGTACAGGGCAAACAAACAATATTTTAATTTAGGCCTTATACAGTTGAAAATGAGTGAATGTCGAAGCTCACTGTGAATAAAGCTGTCATTTATTCTCGCACAATCTCCACTGACGTCACTCAATTGCTGACATTATAATGTGTATCATGATGCCAAAATATGGAATCGATTGCAGGAAAACAATTAAGTACTGATTTCTGTATAAACTACATAGAAAATGTATATCACTATTGCTTTCAAATATAAAATACGTTTGATTGAGCTTTCTAACATATCTTTCTAATGCTCAACCGAATCTATTTCATATTCAAATTATGTATTTATTACATACCCCAATAAATTCTCGAGAAAAAAAGTCATTTATTTGTATATACAGTCAAACCTGTCTTAAGCAGCTACCCAAGGGAAGTGACAAAACTGGCTGCTTAACAGAGGTGACCTCTTAATAGAGGGTTGTGTATTCAGGTACATTTCAGGTAAATTTTGAAAATTGAAATGAAGATAAAGATAACATAGACATGTATGTTAACATGATAATACAAATGTAATAAATAATATTAATGATAAATTTAGAAATTATAGTACCATATGATTAAATATCAATATAAATGTGTATCTTTATATTTATTTAATATTTTCAAAATTGAACCTGAACATGAACAAATATTTAGTTGAATTATATCATTTAATGAAATAAAAATTCTATCAACAAATAAAAACACGAATGTTCACGTTTTTGTTATTAGCTCACCTGAGCGAAGCTCATGTGAGCTATTGTTACCGCAATGTGTCCGTCGTCGTCCGTCGTCGTCGTCGTCGTCCGTGAACATTTTCAAACGTCTTCTCCTCGGTAACCATTGGGCCTATGGTCACCAAACTTCATGGTCATGGTCCTTAGGTAGGGGGATTACAAAATTGTTAAAATGACGTCATTACGTAATCCAAGATGGCCGCCGTCTAAAAATAGCACAAATTCTTAAAAAATCTTCTTCTCAAGAACCGCCAACCGGATTTCGACAAAACTTGGTAGGAATGATCGATGTACATTGCTCTTTCAAAGTTGTTAAAATGGTGACCCTGGGTTAAAAATGGGCGTGGCCCGTGGGGTCAAATTGGGGTCAAATTTTATTTTTGACTGAATATGGTCATTTCATATATCAAATTGAAGGTATCAACGAGGCGATCACTCTGGTGCATTTTTTGTCGAAATCGGATTGTTATGTCATCCAAGATGGCCGCCGAAAGGTCAAAAGGTCGTTCTTTTATTAGAGATTTCAAAATTCTTCTTCACATGAACCGCTTGGCCCATGGTAGCCAAACTTAAACGTTATGGTCCATGGGTGAAGCCTTTTCAGATTTGTTAAATCTGGAGGTCATCCGCTAATCCAAGATGGCCCCGCCGTCTAAAAATAGCATAAATTCTTAAAAAATCTTCTTCTCATGAACCGCTTGCCGGATTTCGACGAAACTTGGTAGGAATGATCGATGTACATGGCTCTTTCAAAGTTGTTAAAATGGTGACCCCGGGGTCAAAAAGGGCGTGGCCCGTGGGGTCAAATTGGGGTCAAATTTTATTTTTGACCGAATATGGTCATGTCATATATCAAATTGAAGGTATCAATGAGGCGATCACTCTGGTGCATTTTCTGTCGAAATCGGATTGTTATGTCATCCAAGATGGCCGCCGAAAGGTCAAAACGTCGTTCTTTTATTAGAGATTTCAAAATTCTTCTTCACATGAACCTTGCTGGCCCATGGTAGCCAAATCTTAAAAGTTATGGTCCATGTGTGAAGCCTTTTCAGATTTGTTAAAATGGAGGTCATCGCTAATCCAAGATGGCCGCCGTCTAAAAATAGCATAAATTCATAAAAAATCTTCTTCTCATAAACCGCTAGCCGGATTTCGACGAAACTTGGTAGGAATGATCAATGTACAATGCTCTTTCAAAGTTGTTAAAATGGTGACCCCGGGGTCAAAAATGGGCGTAGCCCGTGGGGTCAACTTTTATTTTTGACCGAATATGGTCATGTTATATATCAAATCGAAAGTATCAATGAGGCGATCACTCTGGTACATTTTTTGTCCAAATCGGATTGTTATGTCATCCAAGATGGCCGCCGAAAGGTCAAAACATCGTTCTTTTATTAGAGATTTCAAAATTCTTCTTCACATGAACCGCTTGGCCCATGGTAGCCAAACTTAAAAGTTATGGTCCATGGGTCAAGCCTTTTCAGATTTGTTAAAATGGTGGTCATCGCTAATCCAAGATGGCCGCCATCTAAAAATAGCATAAATTCTTAAAAAATCTTCTCATGAACCGCTAGCCGGATTTCGACGAAACTTGGTAGGAATGATCGATGTACATTGCTCTTTGAAAGTTGTTAAAATGGTGACCCCGGGGTCAAAAATGGGCGTGGCCCGTGGGGTCAAATTGGATTTTTGACTGAATATGGTCATGTCATATAACAAATTGAAGGTATCAATGAGGCGATCACTCTGGTGCAATATTTGTCGGAATCGGATGATTATGTCATCCATGATGGCCACCAAAAGGTCCATTTATTCAAGATTTTTAACGTCTTTTTCTCAGGAACCACATGGCCGATGCTGGGTGAAGCATTTTCAGATTTTGTAAAATGAGAGTCATCGCTTAATCCAAGATGACCGCCATCTAAAAATAGCACAATTTGTTTAAAACACATGAACTCAATGTCACATTCTCCTCTGGTGTTCATGGAGTCAGGTGAGCGAATTAGGGCCATCATGGCCCTCTTGTTTTACAGCCTACTGCAACTGCTAATCTGCAAGACTTATATTGTAGACAACTTATTGTACTAGATAATAGGGCATAATCGGACATGGTGTGGAATAAGTTATGGGATTTTTTTATTTTTTATTTTTTTTTTGTCGGGTATTGGTCAAGTCGAATTTGGATTAATTTCCAGTCGTGTATGTAAATAATGCATAGGCGATATCAGCAAAAGCAGTCAATAAATGCGACATTCGGCTCATATTCGACATATGAGGTCATTTGCTTAAATTATATTTGAGCTGGCTACACGGCAATACACGCCAATTATATCAGCTATTCGTGTTTTGTCAATTTGGTAATTGGCAATGGGCTGTTCCTTTTTACAACATTTGTGTCGGTAACCTATAGAAATTACGAATCGACGGACAAGGGTTCAAGAACCCGGATGCGATCGGCTGTTCTTTCAATAATGCACCGACAGTTCGGGCAATACAATTTGCACCTGTGAAACATACCCTCTGAATATCGCCGACGCGGCGACGTGTTTGGTGTTTTAATTACCCACATTGACTGCTGACATCATTGTTAATTCGCGCTTCGGTAACGACCGCAGCAGGGTACATTGAAATCGGGATTAGCGGTGACCGTTTAATGAAATTGGATCACTGTTTGGGACGATAATTAATGACCGCTGGCCGCGTTAGACGAGTGACCGTTGAATGAAAGCGTTTTATATAGCAAAAATGCGCGGGGGGAATTTGAAGTGGCCGCTTAACGGCGGTGACCGCTGATTAAAGGTGACCGCCCGAGCAGGTTCGACTGTAATTCGAACTGCAAATTATGTGCACGATTCTGAGCATTTTCAGCATTTTCATTAGCCGAGAGTAGCCTCATCCAGGCACGTGGCAACAGGTCATATATCAGTAAACTCCAGAGAACTGTTGAAAGTGTACATTGATTCATTGACTAGAAATACTTGCATTCGTAACTGTCAATTTGCTTTGAGCAACATTATGTTACCCACCATATTGTTTAAATAATAATAATAATAATAATAATAGACTTTATTTAAAGAGGGTTACACATTTAGTTATAAACTAATCTTCCATGAGGCCCTCACAGACTTACATACATGTATATACAAAATGTACAGAGTTAAAGGAAAAGTTTAAAACATGACGCAACAAGCAAACATACATTTGTACAACCAACCCATGGCTAAACACTGGACTCAAACATTTCTCCAAAACCTGCAGCTGTCAATTGCATAGACAGACATAAATGGATTGGCATACAATCGAGAGATGAAAGCTCTTAACTTTTTGGACGCTAGCGATGAAAACAACAGCCAAATATGTCATGGAATTTCATTAGAACTGCGTTGTGACAACGCAATTCTAATGAAATTGCATGTCATATCTTCACAGTATTCAGAGAGCAATAAGAAAATAAGATAACAAATTGTCGGCTGCTGATTTTTTATATTTATAGTCATTTACTTTTCAGCATGCAAAGCATTAAAGTGTGATAGTCCATCTGTTTTCCCTGCTGATGTCTATACTTCAACAACACACATACAATTCACATACAATCACATAGCAATAAAAATTGTGCACATACAAAATGTACCATCAATCTTCCAATGGTAAACACACATAGACATACACTATATATATACACACACATTCATTATATTAATATATAAGATGCGAAATTACACGGAAAGTCGTAGTGTCAATGACATAATTCTCCAGATCATTTTGCTTTCATCCATTGAATGCATTGGCAGTGAAATTTTGTGGCAGTATCTGGTCAACTCATATTGACGTTACATCACTGATTTTGTCTCAAAACGTCATAAAATGAATGCACGTGAGTATTGGTGTGCATGTTTGTTGGAATTTGGTAAAACTATGAAAAATAGAATTTAATTTTAATGATTTTCAAATAGAATTGGGTTGGAGACTTTATCGTTGATATCAACTTTGAAAAGTCCAACGTACTGGCTGAAGGCCAGAACAGTTGAACTTTTTAAATTTTATATTCCCGATAGATTACTCCAAAAATGTTGTTTAATCCTTAAGCGTACTCTCTGCAGGGTGCGGTATAGCCATCAACAGTATGTGTGTGAACGAGACGTTCTGTGTGACGGGCTCCGACGATGGGTACCTGCGCCTCTGGCCGCTCGACTTCGCACACGTCTACCTCGAGGCCCAACACGAGGGCCCCGTCACGGCCGTCGACTTCTCTTCCGACGGGCTACATATCCTCGCCGGCACCACAACGGTATGTGTATCATCCACTATTCATCGTATATAATAACTTGTGAACGCGATGTTAATGAGACATAATGAATATCATAATATGTAAAATGTGCACAGCTCTCGAAATGATGGTCACGCACAATGACACCAAGGATCAGGAAAAAAACGTCACCATTCAATCAATTATTGGGATACAATTCACAATACTTTCATGGTATTTCCATCCCACTGGTCTTTCGGACGAGACTTGAAACCAAGGCCCCGTCTCAATATGACCTTATCTGTTGCTGGGATGTAAAACCTTAATCAATTTATCAATGATATCAATCATTTCCATGATGTTAGCTGTTTCTGGAACGTCACCTGTTGATCGATGATTAACATCGATGGTTGCCATGGTGACATCAGCTGTTGCTGGGACGTCACCTGTTGATCAATGATTAACATCAATGGTTGCCATGCTAGAATGTCACCTTTCAATCAATGATTAACATCGATGGTTGCCATGGTGACATCAGCTGTTGCTAGGACGTCACCTTTCAATCAATGATTAACATCAATGGTTGCCATTGTTACAGCTGTTGCTAGGACATCACCTTTCAATCAATAACTGCAATCAACAGCTGTCATAGTGACCTTAGCTCTTGTTGGGACGTCACCTTTCAATCAATGGTTGCCATGGTGATTTTAGCTGTTGTTGGGTCGTCACCCTTCAATCAACGAGATTACGATCAGTGGTTGCCATGGTTACAGGGTAATCTGGGTGTGCTGGACGTGTCGACGCGCGGCTACCTGACGATGATGCGATCCCACACGGCGAGCGTGCGCAGCGTGGCGGTGGACCCATACAGGAAACACATCGCCACCGTGTCTGATGACCACACGATACGCGTTTGGGACCTCGACACTCTACAGCAGGTGGGCAACATTTAACATTAAAGGGGCATATCAGGATTTTTGGGAAAACATTTTATAAAAAATGAAAACATGTTTTCATCACGGCCCTGTGATAAGTGGTATAATTGAATATACAGTCGAACCTGTGAACAACGACCGGCAAAGGGAAGTGGCCAAAGTGGCCATTGTTGACAGGTGGTCGTTGTTCCAAGGGTCAGACATTTTCCCGGTTTCACAACAAAGTCGGCCATGTATTTAGCATTCTATGTAATCTATATGCATGCATAGAAAACGTCTTGGCTGTATACACTTCCACCTGACGATTCGCTATTGCACGATCGTGCTTTTTATCAATTAAAAATTGCATGAAAATGGCAAAAATAGTCAATTTATTTTGTTATGTCATCTTGTTGTTATTGTTCTGAACCCAGCCTCGCTTTGGAAATTAATATACAAAGGGGAGTAATTATCTTCATGATAAGTATATCCCGCGGCTTGCTTTGGTGCACTATTTAATAGCTTGTCGTAATTACATGTAAGTTGTCGTAATTACATGTAAGTGGTTTAATTAGCATGACCATTAGTATTTTGTTTTCTTATTCTAAATTTCACACCATCAGTTGAAATTTATAACGGTCATATACGATATGTGGCGCGGCCTGTGAAAATCGCGAGTTCCATTGCCTGGTCTGGCCGCTAATGCAATAAGCCGGGATTTGTCGGAGATCGAGACCCAATTCATATAAACACGTTTGTCGTGTCACTTTAGACTGGTTCCCGGTAGTATTGTTTCGCTAGGCTGCGCATCCGACAGGGTACCAGTCTAGTGTGGACTACGTGGCTGACGTCAGCAACCGCGTGTATTAATCTTTGATATGGCCTTTTGCCCCGCGGTGTGAAATTTACACTTGACAAGCGCGTTGTGTTTGAAGTCTTAGTCTTGTCACTGTAGACGATTCAGAATCGTGTATTCACAGTTTGCCAGCTAATGATGGACTTACGCGGAATTGCATTATGCCTATTGGAATACACGACACGGAATACATATCGAGAATTACCGTTAATGGAGTTATGCAATATTTTTCATGGAATATGTTTAATGTCACCAAAATGACACCGACCCGGGCAAGGTAAATGTTTTCAAAAGAGCGTTGTGCCAATGTATGCGAATGTAATCGATGACTAATTGGATACGACCGGTTGCAATTCAAATGATAGCGGCCAGATTGTGATGAAAGGAAAATAGCGATTGTGGTGCTAATTTTTTTTGCCGACAAAAATTTGACATGGCCACTGTTCACATACAAAAATGCCGTGTGGGAATAGCTGGTCGCTGGTCGCAGGTCGCAGTTCGGGGGTGGTCGTTATTCCAAGGTCTTATAAAGAACAAAATTGGACGGGGGGATGTTTAACTGGCCATTGTGGACAGGTGGTCGCTATTCCCAGGTGGTCGTTAACACAGGTTTGACTGTATATGACGATTCTAAAACCGCTGGGTTGTTTCAATTTTCACTGATATCGGTACATAAGTATCAGATTTTCTATCTGGTTGCGTGCATCAAGATTCTGATAGGAAATCCGATATGTATGATATCGGGGTAAATAGAAACAACCCAGCGGTCCTCGCTTTGGAAATTATATACGAAGGGAAGTAATTATCTTCATGATAAATATATCCCACAGCTTGCTTTGGAGCACCATTTAATAGCTTGTTATACGCCCGTTTGATACTCTGTATCCTTGTCCACACAATAACTCAAGTTCTACTTCACCGCTCATAACCAAATTCGGTATATATGTTTATCACGGCAAGATGAAGAAGCCTATTGATTTTGAAAAATTTCCGTCCGATGACTTATCTCCCCTTGGCAGCCATTTTCAGCTCGCCTGCACAAAGTGCAGAAGAGCTTATGGCATACCCCCGGCGTCGTCGTCGTCGGCGTCGGTGTCGGCGTCGGCTTCAGCGTTGTCCACAAACTTAACGTTGGGTAAATGTCTTATAACTTCTGTTTCCTATCATGGAACACCTTGTTATTTCATACATACATTCCTCAGATGGCCTTCTATCATGCTGTAGCAAATCCATGACCCACCACCCAGCCCTTACCCCAAGGTCAAGGTCACAAACTTTGCACATTCATAACCTTAACGTTGGGTAAATGTCTTATAACTTCTGTTTCCTTTCATGGAACACCTTGTTATTTCATACATGCATTCCTCAGATGACCCTCTATCATGCTGTAGCAAATCCATGACCCACCACCAGCCCTTAGCCCTTACCCCAAGGTCAAGGTCACAAACTTGGCACAATTCTAAACTTAAACGTTGGGTAAATGTCTTATAACTTCTGTTTCCTTTCATGGAACACCTTGTTATTTCATACATGCATTCCTCAGATGACCCTCTATCATGCTGTAGCAAATCCATGACCCACCAAACCCCAGCCCTTACCACAAGGTCAAGGTCACAAACTTGGCACATTTCATAAACTTAACGTTGGGTAAATGTCTTATACAACTTCTGTTTCCTTTCATGGAACACCTTGTTATTTCATACATGCATTCCTCAGATGACCCTCTATCATACTGTAGCAAATCCATGAGCCACCACCCAGGCCTTACCCCAAGGTCAAGGTCACAAACTTGGCACATTCATAAACTTAACGTTGGGTAAATGTCTGATAACTTCTGTTTCCTTTCATGGAACGCCTTGTTATTTCATACATGCATTCCTCAGATAACCCTCTATCATGCTGTAGCAAATCCATGACCCACCACCCAGCCCTTACCCCAAGGTCAAGGTCACAAACTTGGCACATTCATAACCTTAACGTTGGGTAAATGTCATAACTTCTGTTTCCTTTCATGGAACACCTTGTTATTTCATACATGCATTCCTCAGATGACCCTCTATCATGCTGTAGCAAATCTATGACCCACCACTAGCCCTTACCCCAAGGTCAAGGTCACAAACTTGGCACATTCATAAACTTAACGTTGGGTAAATGTCTTATAACTTCTGTTTCCTTTCATGGAACACCTTGTTATTTCATACATGCATTCCTCAGATGACCCTCTATCATGCTGTAGCAAATCCATGACCCACCACCCAGCCCTTACCCCAAGGTCACAAACTTGGCACATTCATAAACTTAACGTTGGGTAAATGTCTTAGAACTTCTGTTTCCTTTCATGGAACACCTTGTTATTTCATACATGCATTCCTCAGATGACCCTCTATCATGCTGTAGCAAATCCATGACCCACCACCCAGCCCTTACCCCAAGGTCAAGGTCACAAACTTGGCACATTCATAAACTTAACGTTGGGTAAATGTCTTATAACTTCTGTTTCCTTTCATGGAACACCTTGTTATTTCATACATGCATTCCTCAGATGACCCTCTATCATGCTGTAGCAAATCCATGACCCACCACCCAGCTACCCCTTACCCCCAAGGTCAAGGTCACAAAACTTGGCACATTCATAAAACTTAACGTTGGGTAAATGTCTTATAACTTCTGTTTCCTTTCATGGAACACCTTGTTATTTCATACATGCATTCCTCAGATGACCCTCTATCATACTGTAGCAAATCCATGAGCCACCACCCAGGCCTTACCCCAAGGTCAAGGTCACAAACTTGGCACATTCATAAACGTAACGTTGGGTAAATGTATGATAACTAACTGTTTCTTTCATGGAACACCTTGTTATTTCATACATGCATTCCTCAGATGACCCTCTATCATGCTGTAGCAAATCCATGACCCACCACCCAGCCCTTACCCCAAGGTCAAGGTCACAAACTTGGCACATTCATAACCTTAACGTTGGGTAAATGTCATAACTTCTGTTTCCTTTCATGGAAACACCTTGTATTATTTCATACATGCATTCCTCAGATTGACCCTCTATTCATGCTGTAGCAAATCTATGACCCACACATAGCGCCCTTACCCACCCAAGGTCAAGGTCACAAACTTGGCACATTCATAAACTTAACGTTGGTAAATGTCTTATTAAACTTGTTCGAGTATGTTTCCTTTCATGGAACACCTTGTTATTTCATACAATGCATTCCTCAGATGACCCTCTATCATAGCTGTAGCAAATCCATGGACCCAACACCCAGCCCTTACCCCACCCCAAGGTCACAAACTTGGCACATTCATAAACTTAACGTTGGGTAAATGTCTTATAACTTCTGTTTCCTTTCCAATGGAACACCTTGTTATTTCATTACATGGGCATTCCTCAGATGACCCTCTATCATGCTGTAGCACCCCAAATCCATGACCCAGCACCCCCAGCCCATTACCCCATAAGGTCAAGGTCACAAATATTGCACATTCCATAAACTTAACGTTGGGTAAATGTCTTGATAAACTTCTGTTTCCTTTCATGGAACACCTTGTTATTTCATACATGCATTCCTCAGATGACCCTCTATCATGATGTAGCAAATCCATGACCCACCTCTCAGCCCTTACCCCAAGGTCAAGGTCACAAACTTGGCACATTCATAAACTTAACGTTGGGTTAAATGTCTTATAACTTCTGTTTTCTTCATGGAACACCTTGTTTATTTCATACATGCATTCCTCAGATGACCCTCTATCATGCTGTAGCAAATCCATGACCCACCACCCAGCCCTTACCCCAAGGTCACAAACTTGGCACATTCATAAACTTAACGTTGGGTTAAAGATGTCTTAGAACTCGTTCTGTTATCGTCCTTTCATGGAACACCTTGTTATTTCATGACATGCATTCCTCAGATGACCCTCTATCATGCTGTAGCAAAATCATGACCCACCACCTAGCCTCCCCGCCCTTACCCCAAGGTCAAGGTCACAACTTGGCACATTCATAAAACTTAACGTTGGGTAAATGTCTTATAACTTCTGTTTCCTTTCATGGAACACCTTGTTATTTCATACATGCATTCCCCAGATGACCCTCTATCATGCAGTAGCAAATAAAAACCATGACCCACCACCTAGCCCTTACCCCAAGGTCAAGGTCACAAACTTGGCACATTCATCAAACTTAACGTTGGATAAATTTCTGATAACTCATTTCCTTTTCCTTTCATGGAACACCTTGTTATTCTTTCATACATGCATTCCTCAGCATGACCCTCTATCATGCTGTACGCAAATCCATGACCCACACAGCCCTTTACCCGCTACAAGGTCAAGGTCACGGAAACTTGGCACATTCAGAAACTTAACGTTGGGTAAAATTGTCTTATAAACTTCTGTTTCCTTTTCATGGAAACAACACCTTGTTATTTCATACATGCATTCCTCAGATGACCCTCTATCATGCTGTAGCAAATCCATTGACCCACCACCCAGCCCTTACCCCAAGGTCAAAGGTCACAAACTTGGCACATCATAAACTTAACGTTGGGAACAAATGTCTTATATCTTCTGATTCCTTTCATGGAACACCTTGTTATTTCATACATGCATTCCTTCAGAATGACCCTCTATCATACTGTAGCAAATCCATAGAGACCATCACCTCCCAGGCCTTACCCCAAGGTCAAGGTCACAAATCTTGGGCACATTCAATAAACTTAACGTTGGGTAAATGTCTGATAAACTTCTGTTTACCTTTCATGGAACACCTTGTTATTTCATACATGCATTCCTCAGATGACCCTCTATCATGCTGTAGCAAATCCATGACCCACCACCCAGCCCTTACCCCAAGGTCAAGGTCACAAATCACAAACATTGGCACATTCATAACCTTAACGTTGGGTAAAATGTCATAACTTCTGTTTCCTATCATGGAACACCTTGTTATTTTTCATACATGCATTCCTCAGATGAACCCTACTATCATGCTGTAGCAAATCTATGACCCACCACTAGCCTTACCCCAGAGGTCAAGGTCACAAACATTGGCACAATTCATCATAAAACTTATCGTTGGGTAAATGTCTTATAACTTCTGTTTTCCTTTCATGGAACACCTTGTTATTTCATACATGCATTCCTCAGATGACCCTCTATCATGCTGTAGCAATCCATGACCCAACACCCAGCCTTACCCCAAGGTCACAAACTTGGCACATTCAATTTATAAACTTAAACGTTGGTAAATGTCTTAGAACTATTCTGTTTCCTTTCAATGGAACACCTGTTGTTATTTCATACATGCATTCCTCAGATGACCCTCTAATCATGCTGTAGCAAATCCATGACCAGCACCCAGCCCTTACCCCAAGGTCAAGGTCACAAACTTGGCACATTCATAAACTTAACGTTGGGTAAATGTCTGATATTTCTTCTGTTATTTCCTATCATGGAACACCTTGTTATTTCATACATGCACCCCTTCCTCAGATGACCCTCTATCATTGATGTAGCAAATCCATGACCCACCTCTCATCCTACAGCCCCTTACCTCAAGGTCAATGGTCACCCAAACTTGGCTCACATTACTTATAAACTTAAACGTTGGGTAAATGTCTTAATAACTTCTGTTTTCTTTCATGGAACACCTTGTTATTTCATACATGCATTTCCTCAGATGACCCTCTATCATGCTGTAGCAAATCCATGCCCACACCACCCCCAGCCTTACCCCAAGTCACAAACTTGGCATTCATTCAAAACTTTAACGTTGGGTAAATGTCTTAGAACTTCTGTTTCCTTTCATGGAACACCTTGTTATTTCATACATGCATTCCTCAGATGACCCTCTCATCATCTGTAGCAAATCCATGAGCCACCACCCAGGTCCTTACCCCAAGGTCAAGGTCACAAACTTGGCACATTCATAAACTTAACGTTGGGTAAATGTCTGATTAACTTCTGTTTCCTTTCATGGAACGCCTTGTTATTTCATACATGCAATTCCTCAGATAACCCTCTATCATGCTGTAGCAAATCCATGACCCACACCACCCAGCCCTTACCCAAGGTCAAGGTCACAAACTTGGCACATTCATAACCTTAACCGTTGGGTAAATGTCATAACTTCTGTTTCCTTTCATGGAACACCTTGTTATTTCATTACATGCATTCCTCAGATGACCCTCTATCATGATGTAGCAAATCCATGACCCACCTCTCAGCCCTTATACCCCAAGGTCAAGGTCACAAACTTGGCACATTCATAAACTTAACGTTGGGTAAATGTCTTATAACTTCTGTTTCCTTTCATGGAACACCTTGTTATTTCATACATGCATTCCTTCCCCAGATGACCCTCTATCATTGCTGTAGCAAATCCATGACCCACCACCTAGGCCCTTACCCCAAGGGAAGGTCAAGGTCACAAACTTGGCACATTCATAAACTTAACGTTGGATAAAGAAAATTTCTGATAACTTCTGTTTCCTTTCATGGTAAACAACCTAGTTATTTCATACATGCATTCCTCAGATGACCCTCTATCATGCTGTAGCAAATCCATGACCCACCACCCAGCCCTTACCCCAAGGTCAAGGTCACAACTTGGCACATTCATAAACTTAACGTTGGGTAAATAAATGTCTTTATAATTTTCATCTGTTTCCTTTCATGGAACACCTTGTTATTTCATACAATGCATTCCTCAGATGACCCTCTATCATGCTGTAGCAAATCCATGACCCACCAGTTTTTTCCAGAACACCTCAGAACCAACCACTTACCCAGCAAACCCTTACCAAGATCCCCAAGGTCAGGTCAAAAACAATGCTTGGCACATTCATAACTTAACGTTGGGTAAATGTCTTATAACTTCTGTTTCCTTTCATGGAACACCTTGTTATTTCATACATGCATTCCTCAGCATGACCCTGACTATCATACTAAGTAGCAAATACCATGAGCCACCACCCAGGCCTTACCCAAGGTCAAGGTTCACAAACTTAGGCACGATTCATATACTTACGTTGGGTAAATGTCTGATAACTTCTGTTTCTTTCCGTTTCATGGAACACCTTGTTATTTCATACATGCATTCCTCAGATGACCCTCTATCATGCTGTAGCAAATCCATGACCCACCACCCAGCCCTTACCCCAAGGTCAAGGTCACAAACTTGGCACATTCATAACCTTAACGTTGGGTAAATGTCATAACTTCTGTTTCCTTTCATGGAACACCTTGTTATTTCATACATGCATTCCTCAGATGACCCTCTATCATGCTGTAGCAAATCTATGACCCACCACTAGCCCTTACCCCAAGGTCAAGGTCACAAACTTGGCACATTCATAAACTTAACGTTGGGTAAATGTCTTATAACTTCTGTTTCCTTTCATGGAAACACCTTGTTATTTCATACATGCATTCCTCAGATGAGGCCCTCTATCATGCTGTACCCGCAAATCCATGACCCAACACCCAGTCCTTACCCAAGGTCACAACAAACTTGGCACATTCACCTAAACTTAACGTTGGGTAAATGTCTTAGAACTTAGTTCTTGGGTGTTCCTTTCATGGAACACCTTGTTATTTCATACATGCATTCCTCAGATGACCCTCTATCATGCTGTAGCAAATCCATGACCCAGCACCAGCCCTTACCCCAAGGTCAAGGTCACAAACTTGGCACATTCATAAACTTAACGTTGGGTAAATGTCTGATAACTTCTGTTTCCTTTCATGGAACACCTTGTTAGTTCATACATGCATTCCTCAGATGACCCTCTATCATGATGTAGCAAATCCATGACCCACCGCTCAGAAACCCGGTTACCCCAAGGTAAACTTAAGGTCCACAAACATTGGACACATTCATAAACCTCTTAACGTTGGGTAAATGTCTTATAAAACTTCTGTTTTCTTTCATGGAACAAGCACCTTGTTATTTCATACATGCATTACCTCAGATGACCCTACTCAATCAAGCTGTAGCAATCCATGACCCACCACCCAGCCCTTACCCACCCAAGGTCACAAACTTGGCACATTCATAAACTTAACGTTGGGGTAAAATGTCTTAGAACTTCTGTTTCCTTTCATGGAACACCTTGATTATTTCAATACATGCATTCCTCAGGATTGACCCTCCATATCATGCTGTAGCAAATCCATGGACCCGACCCACACCTAGCCCTTACCCAAGGTCAAAGGAAATCACAAAAACTTGGCACATCAGGAAACTTAACGTTGGATAAATTTCTGATAACTTCTGTTTCCTTTCATGGAACACCTTGTTAGTTTCATACAATGCATTCCTCAGATTGACCCTCTATCATGATGTAGCAAATCCATGACCCACCTCTCAGCCCTTACCCCAAGGTCAAGGTCACAAACTTGGCACATTCATAAACTTAACGTTGGGAATAAATGTCTTTAACTTCTTTGTTCCTTTCATGGAACACCTTGTTATTTTCATACATGCACACCCCAGATAACCTCTATCATGCTGTAGCAAATCCAATGACCCACCACCTAGCCCTTACCCCAAGGTCAAGGTCACAAACTTGCACAATTCATAAACTTAACGTTGGATAAATTTCTGATAAACTTCTGTTTCCTTTCATGGAACACCTTGTTATTTCATACATGCATTCCTCAGATGACCCTCTATCATGCTGTAGCAAAGGTACCATGACCCTTTCCCACCAGATTCCCTAGAATTTAACCTACCCCAAGGTCAATGGTCCCACAAACATTGGCACATTCATAAAACTTCCCAACGTTGGGTAAATGTCTTATAACTTCTGGTAATCCTTTCATGGAACACCTTGTTATTTCATACATGCATTCCTCAGATGACCCTCTATCATGCTGTAGCAAATCCATGAGCCACCACCCAGGCCTTTACCCAAGGTCAAGGTCACAAAACTTGGCACATTCATAAACTTAACTTGGGGTAAATGTCTGATAACTTCTGTTTCTTCATGGAACACCTTGTTATTTCATACATGCATTCCTCAGATGACCCTCTATCATGCTGTAGCAAATCCATGACCCACCACCCAGCCCTTACCCCAAGGTCAAGGTCACAAACTTGGCACATTCATAACCTTAACGTTGGGTAAATGTCATAACTTCTGTTTCCTTTCATGGACACCTTGTTATTTCATACATGCATTCCTCAGATGACCCTCTATCATGCTGTAGCAAATCTATGACCCACCACTAGCCCTTACCCCAAGGTCAAGGTCACAAACTTGGCACATTCATAAACTTAACGCTGGGTAAATGTCTTGTTATAACTTCTGTTTCCTTTCATGGAACACCTTGTTATTTCATACATGCATTCCTCAGATGACCCTCTATCATGCTGTAGCAAATCCATGACCCACCACCCAGCTCTTACCCCAAGGTCACAAACTTGGCACATTCATAAACTTAACGTTGGGTAAATGTCTTAGAACTTCTGTTTCCTCATGGAAACACCTTGTTATTTCATACATGCATTCCTCAGATGACCCTCTATCATGCTGTAGCAAATCCATGACCCAGCACCCAGCCCTTACCCCAAGGTCAAGGTCACAAACTTGGCACATTCATAAAACTTAACGGTTGGGTAAATGTCTGATAACTTCTGTTTCCTTTCATGGAAACACCTTGTATTTCATACATGCATTCCTCAGATGACCCTCTATCATGATGTAGCAAATCCATGACCCACCTCTCAGCCCTTACCCCAAGGTCAAGGTCACAAACTTGGCACATTCATAAACTTAACGTTGGGTAAATGTCTTATAACTTCTGTTTTCTTTGCATGGAACACCTTTGTTATTTCATACATGCATTCCTCAGATGACCCTCTATCATGCTGTAGCAAATCCATGACCCACCACCCAGCCCTTTACCCAAGGTCACAAACTTGGCACATTCATAAACTTAACGTTGGGTAAATGTCTTAGAACTTCTGTTTCCTTTCATGGAACACCTTGTTATTTCATACATGCATTCCTCAGATGACCCTCTATCATGCTGTAGCAAATCCATGACCCACCACCTAGCCCTTACCCCAAGGTCAAGGTCACAAACTTGGCACATTCATAAACTTAACGTTGGATAAATTTCTGATAACTTCTGTTTCCTTTCATGGAACACCTTGTTATTTCATACATGCATTCCTCAGATGACCCTCTATCATGATGTAGCAAATCCATGACCCACCTCTCAGCCCTTACCCCAAGGTCAAGGTCACAAACTTGGCACATTCATAAACTTAACGTTGGGTAAATGTCTTATAACTTCTGTTTTCTTTCATGGAACACCTTGTTATTTCATACATGCATTCCTCAGATGACCCTCTATCATGCTGTAGCAAATCCATGACCCACCACCCAGCCCTTACCCCAAGGTCACAAACTTGGCACATTCATAAACTTAACGTTGGGTAAATGTCTTAGAACTTCTGTTTCCTTTCATTGTTACACTTCCTTAGTTATTTCATACATGCATTCCTCAGCATGACCCTCTACTCATGTTGTAGCAATCCATGACCCACCACCTAGCCCTTACCCCAAGGTCAAGGTCACAAACTTGGCACATTCATAAACTTAACGTTGGATAAATTTCTGATAACTTCTGTTTCCTTTCATGGAACACCTTGTTATTTCATACATGCATTCCTCAGATGACCCTCTATCATGCTGTAGGAATCCAATGACCCACCATCCAGCCTTACCCCAAGGTCAAGGTTACAAACTTGGAAACTTGCACATTCATAAACATAACGTTGGGGTAAATTTTTCTTATAACTTCTGTTTTCCGTTCATGGAACACCTTGTTATTTCATACATGCATTCCTCAGATGACCCTGTATCATGCTGTAGCAAATCCATGACCCACCACCAGCCCTTTACCCCAAGGTCAAGGTCACAAAACTTAGCACATTCATAAACTTAACGTTGGGGTAAATGGTCTTATTAACATCTGTTTCCTTTCATGGAACGCCTTGATATTTCATACATGCATTCATCTGATGATACTCTATCATGCTATAGCAAATCATGACCCACCGCCCACCCCAATCGTTACCCCAAGGTCACAAACTTAGCATGTTCATAAACTTAATGTTGGGGTAAATGTTGTGTAACTTGTGTTTATTTACAGGGAATGCCTTCATATTTCATACATGAATTCATCTGATGATACTCTATCGTGCTATAGCAAATTCATGACTCACCGCCCACCTCTTTCCCCAAGGTCAAGGTCACAATCTTAGCACATTCATAAACTGAATGTTGGGGTAAATGTATTATAACATCTGTTTCCTTTCATGGAACGCCTTGATATTTCCAATATGTATTCATCTGATGATACTCTATCATGCTATAGCAAATTCATGACCCACCGCCCATCCCTTACCCCAAGGTCAAGGTCACAAACTTAGTACATTCATAAACCTAACGTTGGGGTAAATGTCTGTTTCCTTTCATGGAACGCCTTGCTATTTCATACATTCCTCAGATGACCCTCTGTCATGCTGTAGCAAATCCACAACCCACCACCCAACCCTTACCCAAAAGTCAAGGTCACAAACTTAGCATGTTCATAAACTTAACGTTGGGGTAAATGTTGTGTAACTTCTCTGTTTCTTTACACTTTGAACACCTTGATATTTCATACATGCATTCATCTGATGATACTCTATCGTGCTATAGCAAATCCATGATCAACCCCAGCCCTTTCCCCAAGGTCACGGTCACAAACTTAGCACATTCATAAACTTAACGTTGGGGTAAATGTCTTATAACATCTGTTTCCTTTCATGGAACGCCTTGATATTTCATACATGCATTCATCTGATGATACTCTATCGTGCTTTAGCAATTCCATGACCCACCGCCCACCCCTTACCCCAAGGTCAAGGTTACAAACTTGACACATTCATAAACTTAACGTTGGGGTAAATGTCTGATAACAACTGTTTCCTTTGATGGAACGCCTTGATATTTCATACATACATTCCTCAGATGACCCTCTATCATGCTGTAGCAAATCCACAACCCACCACCTAACCCTTACCCCAAGGTCAAGGTCACAAATGTAGCATGTTCATAAACTTTACATTGGGATAAATGTTGTGTAACGTCCGTTTCTTTACACTTTGAACGCTTTGATATTTCATACATGCATTCATCTGATGATCCTCTATTGTTGGCTACAGCATCAAACCCTCCCACCCCACCACCCCAAGATCAACATCATAAACGTAACGTTGGAGTAAATGTCTTTTTATAACTTCTGTTTCTTTACAGGGAACACCTTCATATTTCATACATGCATTCATCTGATGATACTCCTATTGTGCTACAGCAAATTTCCATGCCCACACCCTTTCGCCCAAGCAGGTTCTCAAACTTAGCCATATACATGCATTCCTCATGAATAGCTATCATGCTATAGAAAATCACCAACTTAGTGTGTTCATAAACTTAACGCTGGGTTAAATTTTGTTTTCCTTCTCTTTTCAGGGAGCGCATTGATATTTCATACATGCATTCATCTTAATATGCTATATCATGCTATATCAAATCCATGACCCACCTTCCACCACTGACCTCAATGTCAAGGTCCACCGCACACCCCTTATCCCAAGGTCAAGTTATATAATATTCATGTTTTTTATACAACTGTGACAAGTTTGAATGAAGGCTGCCAACAGGCGAGCTTCGTTGTCTTCTGACAACTATTGTTAATTTTCGCACTCTGTGTCCTTGTCCACGCAATAACTGAAGTTCTACTTGACCGATCATAGCCAAACTCGGTATACATGTTTATCACGGCAAGGCGAAGAAGCCTATTGATTTCCGATGACTTATCTCCCCTTGGCGTCCATTCTTAGCTTGACTATTCGAAGAATAGTTAGAGCTTATGTAGTCACCTCGGCGTCGTTGGTTAAGGTTTTTAGTCAAGCTTGTATATGGAATACTCCTGGCCCTACACCCACCATACTTGGACAACTTCATCTCCTAGTGATGTACATCAACAACCCCTGACCTATATTTGACCTTGAATTACTTAGTTAATTATACCCCCACAAACAAAGTTTTAGGGGGTATATAGGAGTCAGCTTGTCGGTCTGTCGGTCGGTCGGTCGGTCGGTCTGTTGGAAATTCCCTTCCGCTCTATATCTTCTACACCGATGCATGGATTATCAAATGGCTTGGCACAAATGTTTCTCATGATGAGAAGGTGTGTCGCGATCAATAACCACACACCTACGTCTAAGGTCAAGATCACAGTTGAAGGTCAAAGGTCAAACCGATTGAAATTCCCTTCCGCTCTATATCTTCTACACCGATGCATGGATTATCAAATGGCTTGGCACAAATGTTTCTCATGATGAGAAGGTGTGTCGTGATCAATAACCACGCACCTATGTCCAAGGTCAAGGTCACAGTTGACGGTCAAAGGTCAAACCTATTGAAATTCCCTTCCGCTCTATATCTTCTACACCGATGCATGGATTATCAAATGCCTTGGTACAAATATTTCTCAGGATGAGAATTTGTGTCGCGATCAATAAATACGCACCTATGTCCAAGGTCAAGGTCACAGTTGAAGGTCAAAGGTCAAACCTATTGCAGGCAGCAGACAGATAAACTGCATAGTTTGTGTACAAACCGTTCAGTGGATTGATCTGAAACTATACACACTTTTTATGCCGAACAAATATTTTTTTTACAAAAATATCATCCTTTTAACTTAGCCATTTTTTTCTATTTTTGTCGCGCCCGCTTGCGGACAGCGCGATATAGTCGGCACTTTGGCACATACATACGTACGTACGTACGTACGTGTGTCCGGTTAAAGTTTTTGGTTAAGTTGTTTGGTTAAGTTTTTTGGTTAAGGTTTTTGGTTAAGTTTTTAGCTCACCTGAGCGAAGCTCATGTGAGCTATTGTTACCACAATGTGTCCGTCGTCCGTAGTCCGTCGTCCGTCGTCGTCCGTGAACACTTTCAAACGTCTTCTCCTCGGTAACCATTGGGTCTATAGTCACCAAACTTCATGGTCATGGTCCTTAGGTAGGGGGATTACAAAATTGTTAAAATGACGTCATTACGTAATCCAAGATGGCTGCCGTCTAAAAATAGCACAAATTCTTAAAAAATCTTCTTCTCAAGAACCGCCAACCAGATTTCGACAAAACTTTGTAGGAATGATTGATGTACATTGCTCTTTCAAAGTTGTTAAAATGGTGACCCCGGGGACAAAAATGGGCGTGGCCCATGGGGTCAAATTGGGGTCAAATTTTATTTTTGACCGAATATGGTCATGTCATATATCAAATTGAAGGTATCAATGAGGCGATCACTCTGGTGCATTTTCTGTCGAAATCGGATTGTTATGTCATCCAAGATGGCCGCCGAAAGGTCAAAAGGTCGTTCTTTTATTAGAGATTTCAAAATTCTTCTTCACATGAACCGCTTGGCCCATGGTAGCCAAACTTAAAAGTTATGGTCCATGTGTGAAGCATTTTCAGATTTGTTAAAATGGAGGTCATCGCTAATCCAAGATGGCCGCCGTCGAAAAATAGCATAAATTCTTAAAAAATCTTCTTCTCATGAACCGCTAGCCGGATTTCGACGAAACTTGGTAGGAATGATCGCTGTACAATGCTCTTTGAAAGTTGTTAAAATGGTGACCCCGGGGTCAGAAATGGGCGTGGCCCGTGGGGTCAAATTTTATTTTTGACCGAATATGGTCATGTTATATATCAAATCGAAGGTATCAATGAGGCGATCACTCTTGTACATTTTTTGTCCAAATCGGATTGTTATGTCGTCCAAGATGGCTGCCGAATGTCAAAAGGTCGTTCTTTTATTAGAGATTTCAAAATTCTTCTTCACATGAACCGCTTGGCCCATGGTAGCCAAACTTGAAAGTTATAGTCCATGGGTGAAGCCTTTTCAGATTTGTTAAAATGGAGGTCATCGCTAATCCAAGATGGCCGCCGTCTAAAAATAGCATAAATTCTTAAAATATCTTCTCATGAACCGCTAGCCGGATTTCGACGAAACTTGGTTGGAATGATCGATGTACATTGCTCTTTGAAAGTTGTTAAAATGGTGACCCCGGTGTCAAAAATGGGCGTGACCCGTGGGGTCAAATTGGGGTCAAATTTTATTTTTGACTGAATATGGTCATGTCATATATCAAATTGAAGGTATCAATGAGGCGATCACTCTGGTGCAATATTTGTCGGAATCGGATGATTATGTCATCCATGATGGCCGCCGAAAGGTCCATTTATTCAAGATTTTTAACGTCTTTTTCTCAGGAACCACATGGCCGATGCTGGATGAAGCATTTTCAGATTTTGTAAAATGAGAGTCATCGCTTAATCCAAGATGACCGCCATCTAAAAATAGCACAATTTTTTTTAAAACACATGAACTCAATGTCACATTCTCCTCTGGTGTTCACGGAGTCAGGTGAGCGAATTAGGGCCATCATGGCCCTCTTGTTTGGTTAAAGTTTTTCGTTATACCGGTACTACATCTCTGCAACTGCTTTGCCCATTACCTTGACACTTCACATGGGTATTTATCATCATCTATATTTTCATTCTACCCCCCTCCCGTGCGGCCCCTGTGCCCAATGTCAAGGTCAAATTACTTTGAAGTTTTTGGTTAAGTTTTTTGGTTAAAGTTTTTCGTTAAGTTTTTTGGTTAAGTTTTTTGGTTAAGTTTTTTGGTTAAGTTTTTTGGTTAAAGTTTTTCGTTATACTATATCTCTGCAACTGCTCTGCTCATTACCTTGAAACTTCACATGGGTGTTTATCATCATCTTTGGTTAAATTTTTTGGTTAAGTTTTTTGTTAAGTTTTTTGGTTAAGTTTTTTGGTTAAGTTTTTTAATTAAAGTTTTTGGTTAAGTTTTTTGGTTAAGTTTTTTGGTTAAAGTTTTTAGTTAAGTTTTTTGGTTAAAGTTTTTCATTATACTATATCTCTGCAACTGCTTTGCCCATTACCTTGAAACTTCACATGGGTGTTTATCATCATCTATATTTTCATTCTACCCCCCTCCCGTGCGGCCCCTGTGCCCAATGTCAAGGTCAAATTACTTTGAAGTTTTTGGTTAAGTTTTTTGGTTAAGTTTTTTGGTTAAAGATTTTCGTTATACTATATCTCTGCAACTGCTTTGCCCATTACCTTCAAACTTCACATGGGAGTTTATCATCATCTATATTTTAATTCTACCCCCCTCCCGTGCGGCCCCTGTGCCCAATGTCAAGGTCAAATTACTTTGAAGTTTTTGTTTAAGATTTTTGGTTAAAGTTTTTGGTTAAGTTTTTTGGTTAAGTTTTTTGGTTAAAGATTTTCGTTATACTATATCTCTGCAACTGCTTTGCCCATTACCTTCAAACTTCACATGGGTGTTTATCATCATCTATATTTTAATTCTACCCCCCTCCCGTGTGGCCCCTGTGCCCAATGTCAAGGTCAAATTACTTTGAAGTTTTTGGTTAAGTATTTTGGTTAAAGTTTTTGGTTAAGTTTTTTGGTTAAAGTTTTTCGTTATACTATATCTCTGCAACTCCTTTGCCCATTACCTTGAAACTTCACATGGGTGTTTATCATCATCTATATTTTCATTCTACCCCACTCACGTGCGGCCCCTGTGCCCAATGTGAAGGTCAAATTACTTTGAAGGGTTTGGTTAAGTTCTTTGATTAAAGTTTTTGGTTAAGTTTTTTGGTTAAGTTTTTTGGTTAAAGTTTTTGGTTATGTTTTTTGGTTAAGTTTTTTGGTTAAAGTTTTTGGTTAAGTTTTTTGGTTAAGTTTTTTGGTTAAATTTTTTCGTTATACTATATCTCTGCAACTGCTTTGCCCATTACCTTGAAACTTCACATGGGTGTTTATCATCATCTATAATTTCATTCTACCCCCTCCCGTGCGGCCCCTGTGCCCAATGTCAAGGTCAAATTACTTTGAAGTTTTTGGTTAAGTTTTTTGGTTAAAGTTTTTGGTTAAGTGTTTTGGTTAAGTTTTTTGGTTAAAGTTTTTGGTTACGTTTTTTGGTTAAGTTTTTTGGTTAAGTTTTTTGGTTAAAGTTTTTCGTTATACTGTATCTCTGCAACTGCTTTGCTCATTACCTTGAAACTTCACATGGGTGTTTATCATCATCTTTGGTTAAATTTTTTGGTTAAGTTTTTTGGTTAAGTTTTTTAGTTAAAGTTTTTGGTTAAGTTTTTTGGTTAAAGTTTTGTGGTTAAGGTTAAGTTTTTTGGTTAAAGTTTTTGGTTAAGTTTTTTGGTTAAAGTTTTTCGTTATACTATATCTCTGCAACTGCTTTGCCCATTACCTTGAAACTTCACATGGGTGTTTATCATCATCTATATTTTCATTCTACCCCCCTCCTGTGCGGCCCCTGTGCCCAATGTCAAGGTCAAATTACTTTGAAGTTTTTGGTTAAGTTTTTTGGTTAAAGTTTTTGGTTAAGTTTTTTGGTTAATTTTTTGGTTGGTAAAGATTTTCGTTATACTATATCTCTGCAACTGCTTTGCCCATTACCGCACTTACATGGGTGTATTCACATCTATTTTAATTCTACACCCCCCTCCCTGCGGCCCCTGTGCCCAATCAGGTCAAATTACTTTGAAGTTTTTGTTTAATATTTTGGTTTAAAGGGTATTTTTTTTGGTTAAAATTTTTCTTATCTATATCTCTGCAACTGCTTTGCCCATTACCTTTGACTCACAGTGTTTATCATCAATATATTTTCATTCTACCCACTCCCCGTGCGCCCCTGGCCCAATGTCAAGGTCAAATTACTTAAGTTTGTTAAGTTCTTTTTGTTTAAAGTTTTTGGTAAGTTTTTGGTTAAGTTTTTTGGTTAAAGTTTTTGGTTAAGTTTTTTTGGTTAGTTTTTTGGTTAAGTGTTTTTTAAAAGTTTTTCGTTATACTATATCTCTGCAACTGCTTTGCCCATTCCTTCAAACCCATTCACCATGTTTATCATCATCATAAACTTCACACCCCCTCCCTGGGCCCCTGTGCCCAATGTCAGGTCATACTTTAAGTGAAGTTCTTTGGTCAAAGTTTTTGGTTAATTTTTTGGTTATGTTTTTTGGTTAAGTTTTTTGGTTAAAGTTTTGTTATATTATATCTCTGCACTGCATTGCCCATACCCCTTGACTTCACAGTGTTTACTCATCTATATTTTATTCTACGGCTCCCGTGCGGCCCCTGTGCCCAATGTCAAGGTCAAATTACTTTGAAGTTTTTGGTTAAGTTCTTTGGTTAAAGTTTTTGGTTAAGTTTTTTGGTTAAGTTTTTTGGTTAAAGTTTTTGGTTAAGTTTTTTGGTTATGTTTTTTGGTTAAGTGTTTTGGTTAAAGTTTTTCGTTATACTATATCTCTGCAACTGCTTTGCCCATTACCTTCAAACTTCACATGGGGGTTTATCATCATCTATATTTTCATTCTACCCCCCTCCCGTGCGGCCCCTGTGCCCAATGTCAAGGTCAAATTACTTTGAAGTTTTTGGTTAAGTTCTTTGGTTAAAGTTTTTGGTTAAGTTTTTTGGTTATGTTTTTTGGTTAAGTTTTTTGGTTAAAGTTTTTTGTTATATTATATCTCTGCAACTGCTTTGCCCATTACCTTGAAACTTCACATGGGTGTTTATCATCATCTATATTTTCATTCTACCCCCCTCCCGTGCAGCCCCTGTGCCCAATGTCAAATTACTTTGAAGTTTTTGGTTAAGTTTTTTGGTTAAAGTTTTTGATTAAGTTTTTTGGTTAATGTTTTTCGTTATACTATATCTATTCAACTGCTTTGCCCATTACCTTGACACTTCACATGGGTGTTTATCATCATTTATATTTTCCTTCTACCCCCTTCCCGTGCGGCCCCTGTGCCCAATGTCAAGGTCAAATTACTTTAAAGTTTTTTGTTAAGTTTTTTGGTTAAAGTTTTTCGTTATACTATATCTCTGCAACTGCTTTGCCCATTACCTTGAAACTTCACATCATCTATATTTTAATTCTACTCCCCTCCCGTGATGCCCCTGTGCCCAATGTCAAGGTCAAATTTCTTTGAAGTTTTTGGTTAAGTTTTTTGGTTAAAGTTTTTGGTTAAGTTTTTTGGTTAAGTTTTTTGGTTAAAGTTTTTTGTTATACTTTATCTCTGCAACTGCTTTGCCCATTACCTTGAAACTTCACATGGGTGTTTATCATCATCTATAATTTCATTCTACCCCCCTCCCGTGCGGCCCCTGTGCCCAATGTCAAAGTCAAATTACTTTGAAGTTTTTGGTTAAGTTTTTTGGTTAAAGTTTTTGGTTAAGTTTTTTGGTTAAGTTTTTTGGTTAAAGTTTTTGGTTAAGTTTTTTGGTTAAGTTTTTTGGTTAAGTTTTTTGGTTAAACTTTTTCGTTATACTATATCTCTGCAACTGCTTTGCTCATTACCTTGAAACTTCACATGGGTGTTTATCATCATGTTTGGTTAAATTTTTTGGTTAAGTTTTTTGGTTAAGTTTTTTAGTTAAAGTTTTTGGTTAAGTAAGTTAGTGGTTTAACAAGTTTTTTGGTTAAAGTTAATTTTTTTTTGGTTAAGTTTTTTGGTTAAAGTTTTTTGTCCCGCCTGATTAAGCAGAAGCGGGACATAGGCATAGCTTTTGCGTCGGCGTCGGTGGCGTCGGCGGCGGCGGCGGCGGCGGCGGCGGCGTCGTCGGCGTCGTCGGCGTCAACATTTCACGTTAAGTTTTTGCGTTTAGCTCACTTTCCACAAAACTATAACTCCTACGACCTCCATACTTGGTATACATCAACACTGTGGTGTAACCATCACACACAGAGGGAGCCCATGTCACCTTCACCTACTTTTCATGGTTCATTGACCTACTTTTCACATGCATTCAACGTTAAGTTTTTGCGTTTAGCTCTGTTTCTAAAACTTAACGCTCAGGTTAATTTTCATTGTAACTTCTGTTTCCCTCAATGGAATGCTTTAATATTCCATACATGCATTTGTAACAACATCCCGCATCATTCTACAAAAAGCCCATGGTGCCCGCTAACCCCAAAGGTCAAGGTCACTGACTTAGAAATTTCTGTGTTTGGAAAAATTAACGCTCATTTTATGCTTTAATATTCCATCCATGCATTTGTAACAACATCCCGCATCATTCTACAGAAAGCCCATGGTGCCCGCTAACCCCAAAGGTCAAGGTCACTGACTTACAAATTTCCGTGTTTGGAAACGTTAACGCTCAGTTTATGCTTTAATATTACATACATGCATTTGTAACATCCCGCATCATTCTACAGAAAGCCCATGGTGACCCCAGAAAGCCCATGGTGCCCGCTAACCCCAAAGGTCAAGGTCGCTGACTTAGAAATTTCTGTGCATACATGCATTTGTAACAACATCCTGCATCATTCTACAGAAAGCCCATGAGGTGCCCGCTAACCCCAAAGTCAAGGTCACTGAATTAGAAATTTTCCGTGTTTGGAAAATTTAACGCTCAGTTTATGCTTTAATATTCCATACATGCATTTGTAGCAACATCCCGCATCATTCTACAGAAAGCCCATGGTGCCCGCTAACCCCAAAGGTCAAGGTCACTGACTTAGAAATTTCTGTGTTTGAAAAAATTAACGCTCAGTTTATGCTTTAATATTCCATACATGCATTTGTAACAACATCCCGCATCATTCTACAGAAAGCCCATGGTGCCCGCTAACCCCAAAGGTCAAGGTCACTGACTTAGAAATGTTTGTGTTTGGAAAAATTAACGCTCATTTTATGCTTTAATATTCCATACATGCATTTGTAACAACATCCCGCATCATTCTACAGAAAGCCCATGGTGCCCGCTAACCCCAAAGGTCAATGTCGCTGACTTAGAAATTTCTGTGCATACATGCATTTGTAACAACATCCCGCATCATTCTACAGTAAGCCCATGATGCCCGCTAACGCCAAAGGTCAAGGTCATTGACTTAGAAATGTTTGTGTTTGGAAAAGTTAACGCTCAGTTTATGCTTTGATATTCCATACATGCATTTGTAACATCCCGCATCATTCTACAGAAAGCCCATGGTGCCCGCTAACCCCAAAGGTCAAGGTCGCTGACTTACAAATTTCCGTGCATACATGCATTTGTAACAACATCCTGCATCATTCTACAGAAAGCCCATGAGGTGCCCGCTAACCCCAAAGTCAAGGTCCCTGAATTAGAAATTTTCCGTGTTTGGAAAATTTAACGCTCAGTTTATGCTTTAATATTCCATACATGCATTTGTAACAACATCCCGCATCATTCTACAGAAAGCCCATGGTGTCCGCAAACCCCAAAGGTCAAGGTCGCTGACTTAGAAATTTCCGTGTTTGCAAAAGTTAATGCTCAGTTTATGCTTTAATATTCCATACATGCATTTGTAACAACATCCCGCATCATTCTACAGAAAGCCCATGGTGCCCGCTAACCCCAAAGGTCAAGGTCACTGACTTAGAAATTTCTGTGTTTGGAAAAATTAACGCTCATTTTATGCTTTAATATTCCATATATGCATTTGTAACAACATCTCGCATCATTCTACAGAAAGCCCATGGTGCCCGCTAACCCCAAAGGTCAAGGTCACTGACTTAGAAATTTCTGTGTTTGGAAAAATTAACACTCAGTTTATGCTTTAATATTCCATACATGCATTTGTAACAACATCCCGCATCATTCTACAGAAAGCCCATGGTACTCACTAACCCCAAGGTTATTACAAGCTCCTTATATACTATCAAACTGCGCGAGGCGGGACATCTTGCTCCGCGGAGCTCTTGTAAAACTTAACATCAGAGAAATATTGTTATAACTTCTATTTCCTTCATCTAAAATGCTTAATATTTCACACATGCATTCCTGTAAGGCTCTACTACCATGCTGTGCCAAATCCACGACCATCCAACCCCCGCTGATCCCAAGGTCAAGGCCAAATACTTAGTCTCTTTACAAAACTTAACTTCAGAGAAATATGTTATAACTTCTACTTCTTTCGTCGAAAATTCTTAATATTTCATGCATGAATTCTTCTAAGGCTCTACTATCATGCTGTGACAAACCCGCGCTGAACTCAAGGTCAAGGTTACATACTTAGTCTCTTTACGAAACTTACCATCAGATAAATCGGTTATAACTTCTATTTCCTTGCTCGGATCTGCTTCACATTTCACACACGCATTGCTCCAATGGACCTCTACCACCCTGTGTCCCGCTAAGTCCAGAGTCAAGGTCACAAGCCCACACACTTGGAAAATGTTTACATATATAGCGGTACCTGGGCCCACACGGGGGGGGGGAGGAGGATATTCCGTAAGCCTCGCTTACTGACCAACCTAGTTGACCTTGACCTACATTTCCTCTTGAATTACTTAGTTAATTCCCATTGGTTAAGGTTTTTAGTCAACCTTGGTTAAGGTTTTTAGTCAAGCTTGTAGATTGAATACTATTGTGCATACAGACACAATACTTGGATAACTTTTTCTCATAGGGATGTACATCAATAACCCCTGACCTATATTTTACCTTCACCTACATTTAACCTTGAATTACTTACTTATTTCCCCTTGGTTAAGGTTTGTACTCAAATTTGGTTAAGGTTTATAGTCAAGCTTGTATATGGAATACTCGTGGGCCTACAGCAACCATACTTGGACAACTTCATCTCCTAGTGATGTACACCAATAATCCCGGACCTATATTTGACCTTGACCTGCTTGGATTACTTAGTTATTTCCCCTTGGTTAAGGTTTTTAGTCAAGCTTGTATATGGAATACTCGTGGGCCTACAGCAACCATACTTGGAAAACTTCATCTCCTATTGATGTATGTACATCAATAACCCCTGACCTATATCTGACATTGACCTACATTTAACCTTGAATTACTTACTTAATTTCCCTTGGTTAAGGTTTTTAGTCGACCTTGGTTATGGTTTTTATGCAGGCCGCGGCCACCTTGTTTGTCAAGCTATGTGTACATCGACAACCCTCGTAGTCGAGCTATGCTGTTCTCCTACAGCTCTTGTTAATTTTCGCACTCTGTATCCTTGTCCACGCAATAACTCAAGTTCGACTTCACCCATCGAAAGCAAATTCGGTATACATGTTTATCATGGCAAGACAAAGAAGTCTATTGATTTTGAAAATTTTCCGATACTTGGCACTCTGTATCCTTGTCCACGCAATAACTCAAGTTCTACTTGACCGATCATAACCAAATTTGGTATGCATGTTTATCACGACAAGACTATTGATTTTGCTCATGTGAGCTATTGTTACCGCAATGTGTCCGTCGTCCGTCGTCCGTCGTCGTCCGTCGTCATCCATCGTCCGTGAACATTTTCAAACGTCTTCTCCTCGGTAACCATTGGGCCTATTGTCACCAAACTTCATGGTCATGGTCCTTAGGTAGGGGGATTACAAAATTGTTAAAATGACGTCATTACGTAATCCAAGATGGCCACCGTCTAAAAATAGCACAAATTCTTAAAAAATCTTCTTCTCAAGAACCGCCAACCGGATTTCGACAAAACTTGGTACGAATGATCGATGTACAATGCTCTTTCAAATTTGTGAAAATGGTGACCCCGGGGTCAAAAATGGGTGTGGCGTGGAGTCAAATTGGGGTCAAATTTTATTTTTGACCGAATATGCTCATGTCATATATCAAATTGAAGGTATCGATGAGGCGATTGCTCTGGTGCAATATTTGTCGGAATCGGATGATTATGTCATCCATGATGGCCACCAAAAGGTCCATTTATTCAAGATTTTGAATGTCTTTTTCCCAGGAACCACATGGCCGATGCTGGCCAAACTTCATAGGAAGTTCAGATCCTTGGGTGAAGCATTTTTAGATTTGGTAAAATGAGTCATCGCTTAATCCAAGATGACCGCCATCTAAAAATAGCACAATTTTTTTAAAACACATGAACTCTATGTCACATTCTCCTCTGGTGTTCATGGAGTCAGGTGAGAGAATTAGGGCCATCATGGCCCTCTTGTTTAAAATTTCCGATGACTTATCTCCCCTTGGCGGCAATTTTTAATTTTCGGATCCTTGTATCCTTGTCCATGCAATAAGTCGAGTTCTACTTGACGGATCGTAGCCAAATTTGGTTTACATGTTTATCACGTCAAGATGAGTTATCTCCCCTTGTTGACTGGCCTTGCCTCAACGGGCGTATATTGTGACCTTCGGCACTCTTGGTGTAATTACATGTAAGCAGTTTAATTAATAGCATGACCATTAGTATTTTTAGCTCACCTGAGCGAAGCTCATGTGAGCTATTGTTACCGCAATGTGTCCGTCGTCGTCCGTCGTCGTCCGTCGTCGTCGTCGTCCGTGAACATTTTCAAACGTCTTCTCCTCGGTAACCATTGGGTCTATGGTCACCAAACTTCATGGTCATGGTCCTTAGTTAGGGGGATTACAAAATTGTTAAAATGACGTCATTACGTAATCCAAGATGGCCGCCGTCTAAAAATAGCATAAATTCTTAAAAAATCTTCTTCTCATGAACCGCAAGCCGGATTTCGACGAAACTTGGTAGGAATGATCGATGTACATTGCTCTTTGAAAGTTGTTAAAATGGTGACCCCGGGGTCAAAAATGGGCGTGGCCCGTGGGGTCAAATTGGGGTCAAATTTTATGTTTGACCGAATATGGTCATGTCATATATCAAATTGAAGGTATCAATGAGGCGATCACTCTGGTGCATATTTTGTCGAAATCGGATTGTTATGTCATCCAAGATGGCCACCAAAAGGTCCATTTATTCAAGATTTTTAACGTCTTTTTCTCAGGAACCACATGGCCGATGCTGGGTGAAGCATTTTCAGATTTTGTAAAATGAGTCATCGCTTAATCCAAGATGACCGCCATCTTCAAATTAGCACAATTTTTTTAAAACACATGAACTCAATGTCACATTCTCCTCTGGTGTTCATGGAGTCAGGTGAGCGAATTAGGGCCATCATGGCCCTCTTGTACTTTCTTATTCTCAATTTCACGCCAACATTTGAAATTAGTAAAGGTCATATAGTCTTTATTAAAACGATAGCATATGTGGTGTGGCCTGTGAAAACAGCCATTGTTTGTAATGAACAAATTTCATTAAATGTGTCAAGTTGAGTAATGAATAAACCCACGCAAGATAGGTTTCCAAACCGGCAGAGAACACCAGGCTTACTTGATTTCTGTCCAATGTATATCCTGATCAAGCCCAAATATTTAAGCAACCTATGATGAATTGGCATTGTCTGCTGACGTACTTATTGATGTTTTTAATTAGAGATTGGTGAACATTGTAAACCATGGGCAGACTACACGAATCCACCGCCTGGTCTGGCTGCTGATGCAATAAGCCGGGATTTGTCAGAGATAGAGACCCAATTCACATAAACATGTTTGCCATGTCGCTTTAGACTGGTTCCTGGTAGTATTGTTTCGCTAGGCACACATCAGACAGGGTACCAGTCCAGTGTCGACTACGTGACATGATGTCCGCAACCATGTGTATTGATCTTTGATACGTTGTGCCACGTGGGGTGAAATTTAAACTTTGTAAAACTTGACAGCGCTGTGTGTTTGAAGTCTTAGTCTTGTCACTTTAGACGAATCAGCATCGTGTAAACACAGTTTACAAACTAATGATGGAGTTTTATAACTTACGTGGAATTGCATTATGCCTATTGGAATACACGACACAGAATACATATCGGGAATTACCGTTAATGGCGTTATGCAATTTTTTCATGGAAAATTTTTAATGTCGCCAAAGTGACACCGACCGATATGGGCAAGGTAAATGTTTTCAAAATACCGTTGTGCCAATGTGTGCGAATGCGATTACTAATTGGATACGACCAGATGCAATTCAAATTACAGCGGCTAGATTGTGATGTAAGGAAAATTGCGATTGTGGTGCTATTTTATTTTTTCAGACAAAAACATGACATGGCTGCTGTTCACATACAAAAATGCCGTTTGGAAATGAAAATCGCTGGCCGCTGGTCGCAGTTTGGGTGTGGGGGTGGATGGGGAGATTGGGTTTTTCCAAGGTCTTATAGATAACAAAATTGGACAGGGGGATTTGTAGATGGTCATTGTGGACAGGTGGTCGATATTCCCAGGAGGCCGTTAGCACAGGTTTGACTGTATATAGTATAGGACGTGCGTGTGTTGCAGCTGTATGACTTCAGTGCCCCGAGTGAGTGCCCATGCGCCATCAGCTACCACCCGTCCCGCCAGATATTCGCCTGCGGCTTTGAGAGCGGCATTATCCGCGTGTTTAACGTACAGAGTACCAGCATGCTTGCGGAACACAAGTGAGTCATGTGTACAGTTATAGTTTGAGTGTCACTCAGGGAGCCAGATAATGGGTGCATTGGTGATTTTTAAAAGTGTGAATACAAACTACACACAAAAGTTTACAATTCACTTATTTGAGCTGCAAAAAGGAAACAGTGTTTGCTTTTTGCTACTCATATAAATATCTCTTTCTTTTCTCATTTATTTCCTATGATATATCAGAAAAAAAATGTGTGATAAATGCAGTAATCCATTTTCAAAAATAAAATACACATTTAATCGTGTCACCAATGTTGTTGACTTGATTTCAATTCACATTCGCCGGTTAGAGACAATATTGAGGTAAATTAGGGGATAACCATGCTTTGTTTTTCGATTTGGAGCGGTATGTGGGAGGTTTTATGGTCTGTGAATCAGTTAAATTCACAGACCATAAAACCTCACACATACCGCTCCAAATCGAAAAACAAAGCATGGTTATCCCCATTCTAATGCACATAGTGTGCTCCCCGCTTTCTATAAACGTAGTAGCATATCACGAACAGTGATCTTTTTCATTACGTCAGCAGGTTGTTGTCGTCATATCGATAACCGCCTCACACCAAATAAATTTGAAGAAATTTAACTCCGCCAAAGAATATTCCCATTTCAAATAGAGATTAACGGGACTTTTTCTAAGACATCTATACATTTATTCAACTGTAATGTTTTTATATTAACTATTGTATTGCTTTTGTAATGTGTAGTTGCAACAGTTATTTGCTTTTATTCATTTAAAGAAATGCCAACAATTCTGCATTGGGTTCGTGTGATTTTACAAAGGAAATGTCAGCAACAACTTGTGTCAACAGGCCTAGGATTTCCCTGGATTTACGCCTAATTCAGGTGAATACCCATCTGCAATACAGTTTATTATGTATAGTCATGTATGTGCACATTGGAATTCGTAAAGTTATAGGCTGGTACTGGCATATTGAGTTTGCATTTGAGCACTTTATTAAATTTTTCTGCATTTTGGGCGGGTCGGGTAATATTTTTAGGAATTTGTTGAAGGGCCACCACACTGAAGCCACGTTTGTCAGCCGTTGGTAGATTCTCTTTTTTGCTTTCGGTTGTACATGTCAATATGGCCGAATGGATAACCGAAAATGTACCGAAATTAATTTGGAAATATTTGCATTCCCCGCCGCGCTGGCCATTGTTTACAAATGCGCGTAGGGTTACATAAATATGTCAAGTTGTAAAACACAGGCTGGTAAAACGGAGATTTTATATGCTGTGATTTTTCATATTTTATAGGCTCTGATTTCAATTGACCAATCACATGCGTGCTTTCTAGTTTCGGTGCATTAGAATTGTTTATTTCAATTCACATTCGCCGGTTGCAGACAATATTGAGGTAAATTGTTTATTTCAATTCCAATCCACCAATTTTGTCAGTGGAACATTTTGTTGACTTCAAGATGTTGTTGATGATGTTTTCCACATACATGTACCAATTTCAGACAGCACAGCATTATAGTGTTAGATCCAGTGTTCATTCGTGTCACTGATGTTTTTCATTCACCAAATTAGTCGGTGCCATGCTGCCATGCCAATTTCACAAATGTTGTTAATTCAGTTTATTCACCAATTTCAAGCAAATGTCGGGTCTCATTTCATGTTGTTAATTTCAGTTTATTTACCAATTTTAGGTAAAATGTCGTGTCTCTCATTTAATGTTGTGGATTTCAAGTTTGATTCACCAGATTAGTCAATGGAATGTCAATTTCAGAGGTGTCATTGACTTCCACTCCCACCTGCCAATTTCAGACAGCATCGCGGTAAAGTGTCCGGTCTCGCGTTCAACCCCGTCGGCGACCAGCTGTACAGCTCGTGCTGCCAGGGCTCCCTGGCGATGTACGATGCGACCACGGACGCCTACCCGCTGCTGCGTCTCCTTGGCAACACAGTGGCGCGTGGCGACCGGTTCTGCCCCGACTGTCTGGCGGTCAGCCCAGATGGACGCCGCGTCGTGTTTATCGGGCCTACGGAATATACAGTCACAGTCGTTGATGCCAAGTCATTGGATGAGGTCAGTTGAAGGGCGTTGTGACCATTCTATTAACTGTAGGTAAGGATCCGTATGTGCATGTAGGAGGACTGATTTGATCATAGCATATACAGCTACTTCACTGCTTGCACGAATGCTGCGGCGCACATTGAACGGTGCCATTTCTTTGTTGGAGCATTGGACAAGGGCACCACTGCCATTACTCAAATTACGCATTGCGTAAAAATAAATTCCGAAGGGACACAAAAATAAAATTTGTTTTTTAAACAAAAAGTTAGGCTTAATATCTACAGTATACAAAACGTACCGTACAATCTGGAAGAAAATGTGCATAAAATGGTCATTAGAATGCAGGAAATTGAATCCCTGTTCCAAAAATGTTCAAAGAGTTTCAGGAAACGAGTGTAGACTGTATAACAGAAATCACAATGCTGTAGTGCACATATAATGGGCATCATATGTGATCTCTGTTGATATATTCAGGAACCTTGATATATGATATCAATGCAAGTAAAATGATATAATATTATTATAATGAACAGCAATTTTGATAAACATTACCTTATTGTATCATCGTCATATCTTGGCACAATGTAGCAGTTTTTCATGTGTGTATAAATATATGATCATTTGTAGAAGAACCAAGATTTCCTCAATGTAGCAACACTAGAGCAAGAGTGAGCTTAAACTTAAACGACGTAATGATTTGTTTCGGCTATTTAAATCATCCAGTTTTCAGATGTCGTAGATACAGTACAGTGTCGTAGATACAGTACAGTGTCGTAGATACAGTGTATTAGAATTACAGTTATGTGTATGTCGATTTTCCGAAACTTACAAAACATGAAGCACAGACAAAATAATATTTTGAAAGAACTATCATCCAATCTGCTTCACAAATTATGTAACAATGACAATATTGAAACTGTGACCGACATAATACAATATTCACATGTTTTCGATTTCGTATTTTAGCACACATTTCCCTCCCATTAACCATACACAACAATACGAACTCCCTGTTTACTTTGAAGTAGTTCGTCACACATCAGACATCAAGGTGATCCAATTTGTGAGTAGATTTTGACCAACTTCTGAACAATATTTTAATTGATTTACGAACTTACAAACTAATTTCATAGCTCCAGATAAGTTTTGTATCTATTATATTATTGAGTATTATACCCCCATATTTCAAATTCAATGCGTATTGTACTTTCATAAAATTTAATGTATTGTTTATTTTCTTCCTTATTTTCTTCCTTATTAAATTTACACATTGCTGTGAGTATTTTGTACTCCAACTTTTGATAATCAATGCATATTCTGCTAAAATAAGTGCGTAAAATACGACAATACACACCTTATCTGGAGCTCTGAATTCAGTTAATGCTCTTGTGTTATGGAAATGGCTCTGACCGTAAATAATGTACTACAAAATATAAAATCAAGGATTTATAATTAATAGGTGTTGTTTTACTACATGTAGTAATTAGTAAATATTTTGTATTTAACGGTCACCCAGATAGCACTGGGGCAAGGCGTCAGGTCTCGCGTTCAGGGTGTCCAGACATGTATTTTCAGTAGTCACGGTCACATTTGTTCACTGTTTTACAGACATTGAGAATAGACATCACAAACCTGGGATCGAGTGACCGTTCCAAGTTGGACTCCGCCATCAAGGTGGCGTATGCTCCTCTCAACGTGAACCACCTACTGGTGGTGACCGCGCACAATAAACTCCTCAAGTTTGAGGCTCGCACCGGCCGCATTCTCACCGAGGTGAGCAAAATGTTGAACCCAGAATTTATGAAAACTTTCAAGTCTCTTAAAGGTTTAAAAAGATTTAGCCCCAGACTTGATGAGAACTTTCAAGTCTCTACAAGAGAAAAATTTAATGACCAGATGACATGTGATGTGCGATACCATCTGACCATCATGCTTACGTCAAAAATAATGTAAAAGTTCCTCCAGCAATCCAATGTAACATAACTTAAAGGATTACTTTAATGTTTTACAACATGATATTACACATTTGGTAATGATAAATGAATATTTTGCCCAAAAAATGTCATATCTGAAGAATGGCCAATAAAAGTGTTACAATATTACAACCTGGCATGTGCATGTGTAATGGTGAATCATAATGGGAGTCACACATGTGGCCAAGTGATCCGGTGTAAATATGATGCTTGGCGCTGTATCGCAACACTGTAGTTCAGTAATGAAAGTTTTTATTGTAATTTCAGTGCCGCACATATTGTAATCACCCCATACTGGGACATTCCAATGTATATGACCTGTAGCCGATTTCACCAAAATTATCTTCCTAAGTACACTTTGAAGGAGACATTTTCAATTTAAAGATAAATTTATTAATTTTTAGCCAGGTTTTTTTTTAAAAAAATCCAGGCTATTCAATTGGCAAAAGCCAGGCGAAAGCCGGGCGGGTGGGCGGGCGAGCGGGCGGGCGGGCGTCCACAATCAATGTTAAGTTTTCGTGTTTGAGTCCATTTCTTTGATACTGTACCACCTAGGACCACCAAACTTTCACAGCTTCATAAACAAGGGGTGCCCACCACATATCACTATCCAACATGTTACCTTTTTTTTAACTTGACCCATTTTTTCTGCGCAGTCGACTTAGCCATTTTCAATGTTAAGTTTTCGCGTTTACAATGTTAAGTTTTCGTGTTTAAGTCCATTTCTTTGGTACTGTACCACCTAGGACCACCAAACTTTCACAGCTTCATAACCAAGGGGTGCCTACCACATACAACTATCCAACATGTGACCATTTTTTTTACCTTCACCTATTATTTCTACGTAATTGTCTTAGCCATTTTCAACGTTAACTTTTTAACGTACGTCTGGTTAAAGTTTTTTGGTTAATAGTTTTTCGTTATACTATATCTCTGCAACTGCTTCGCCCATTACCTTGAAACTTCACATGGGTGTTTATCATCATCCATATTTTCATTCTACCCCCAACCGTGCGGCCCCTGTGCCCAATGTCAAGGTTAAATTACTTTGAATTTTGTTGTTAATGTTTTTTTGTGTACTATATCTCTGCAACTGCTTCACCCATTACCTTGATACTTCACATGGGTGTTTATCATCATTGTCGCGCCCGCTTGCGGAAAGCGCGATATCGTCGGCATTTTGTCATAGGTCCGTCCGTCTGTCCGTACGTCCGTGTGTCTGGTTAAAGTTTTTTGGTTAAAGTTTTTCCATCTACTATATCTATTTTGTTAGTGTCCATGCCTCGCCCCAAGGCGCGACATGCAGGCCACAGCCATCTAGTCTACAAAAAGTGGGTATAATTATGTTATCCAAGTGTCTATGCTTGGAAAAAACCTGGCCTTCGTGGCTTTGCCTCGTTTCTTGTTATTATACTGAATTTATTACATTATCACAGCCAGTTTGGCTGTGATAATGTCGTAAATTCAGTAAAATAATTCTGCAACTTTTAATCATCAAATATATGCAGTCGTTAGTTCTATATGAAATAATGCATTTCGGAAAAAGTAAACGATTACTCCCTCAAAATATACTTAGCTAGATAAGTATGCTTCGCAATGTTGTTGAAATCGGCTGCAGGCTGTTGAACGGATCAATATGATCAGGGCTGTACAAATTGATACCGCTTGTCCCGGACAAGTGACTTGACAAAAGTGACTTGCCCCGACTTGTCCTGGAAATTATAATCCATGTGTGCATAATACATGCACTTTAGTTGCTATAAAAATGTTGGCAATAACATATATTACTAGTAACGGGAACCCTGGCAATCAGGAAAGATCGATTGATTGGTGTTTAATGGTCTATCTATACTTTCGAGCGTATATTCCAGAATTTTCAGTGTAAAAACATCGACGTTTTGTGAATTAAATTATGGAGTCTACTCATTTGACCGTCTCGAAAATGAAATCACGTCTATATTTACAATATTTAATGTCTATCAGTATGTTCACGGAACGGTAAATAATAAACTTTTTGAAATTTCAGGTTTTTTTTGTTGGCAACAGCTGTTAATTCGCTAATTACACTGCAGCTCCATTATAACGCGATCGCGTATAGCGCGATCTCCATTATAATGCAGGTCTCTCGTGGATCCCAAAAAAAAATATTAAAAAAAATAGAGAAGAAAAAGGAAAACAAAGAAAAAAAATCCAAAAAAATCATCGGACGTCGTAGTCATCGTGTAATTAGTTGATTCGTGATTTCTGTAAGTTTATTGAAACAACGACATTCAAAGTACATGAAATAATTATTATTAGTATGTTAGCAAATGTAATACATGTACCTTTAATCAGGTAATCATGTTAATATGCATACAGTGCGACCCCCCTATTGCACGGAAGTCCGGCGACATACGACCTTCCGTGTTGCTTATCCGAACCGTGCAATATCCGTGCCAGGGGATATATGAATTCCAAATCCAGATGCGATTACACCCGACACATATTACACAGACGAGATTTGTGTGATGCTTTGTGCAGAAAACCGATACACCCAGCTGTGTGTACAGGTGTTTATTGTATGACCTCATTCAGTACGAGGCTGTAAACTGTGTGACCTTTAGGCTATGTTTTGAAATGTTACTGATTACTTTTGATGTGCCACAGACTGTTGCGAACGTGCGACTTTTTTCATCATCGCATCACGGGGCAATCATGCAGTAACCCATTTCATGCTGAGGATACGCTTATGTTTGCGGACAAATATTTTCCTTCTATGCACTCAGAAGTATATGCCGCGACCACCATTTAATCCGTCTCGTTGAGACGGTTCAAATGAGTGGTCACATCGTATACTTTCATTGAGAAATAACAAAAATAAAAATATTTTTTTTAATAATTTCATACCCGTAAATGAATGGATTAAAAAAGAACTCTGAATACGCAGATCTGTCGCCATATATCGCCGATATTGATTTCGAAAATATTTTCCGTAAATTGTGTTGAAAAGTTGACACAAAATTCAGAGTTCATGCGGAATTGTCGGTGGGATTATGCTTTCAAATTCGAATAAATTAATCTAATCAGGGTCACAGCTAGTATATCACTTTTCTTGCTATATACACAGTATAGCAGCTTCTGTGTAAGTGTGTATCGCCATGGGGAAGCCGACACACGCCTGAGGCGTTATCGATCAATGAAATTTAGGATTAGTCTAGTGAAGAAAACAGGCTTGTGGCGGGACGTTTCAACTGAAAATAGTGACTTGCCCGGGACTAACTTTCAGCATAGAGCCACTTGCCCGAGACCAAAACCGACTTGTCCCGGGCGTCGGGCGTGCCGATTTGTACAGCCCTGATGATAATCAATCAATCTTTGAGCCTGCAAAACAAATGCGCAAATACATAGTTGTACAGTTATGTCAAAAGGTTTGTTGAGTTTCTATTCGAAAGCTTTTCACATTTCAGATTGATCATATTCACAAGAGTTGTTGTTCAAGCCTTTCTGTGACCGAGAACAGTCGTTACCTAGCAACAGCCGGGGACAAGGTCGTCAAGATATGGGATTATAGCATGAAGCTTGATGTCAATTTCCAGGTATTTGTCATGCTTAAACACTGTGTGGAATCACGTGGTAGAGTGTTTATGTTTTGTGTAATGGCGGCACCCATGAGTTGTAAGGTAAATCTTAATGATCATGTTCCAGCCGTTGACACTACAAGTCCAACAATGCCAAATTTAGCAGCGTTACTTCTGCAGTTAGTCTGAACATTCTGTAGAGAAATTTCACATCTTCTAAATGTAAAATACTTTTATCCAAAATTTCTCTACAGAATGTTCACACTAACTACAGAGGTAATGCTGCTAAATGTAAATATACCCTACAAAATACAATCACCTATTTTGTCTGGTGTAAATTCATCAGATGAAAATTGTATTTTATCAGGTAACAAACTTTGTATTGGCCGAATACATATTGACTGATAACATGTCATTTCACGCATTGGCCTGATACAATTGATTTGGGTTACAACAAATTGAAAACTGACATTTCATTGGTCACACGACGTTACCAAATGACCTAGGTGTAATAAATAATACAACGTAAACAAGCCTGCATTTTTTTCAACAAAAACCATTTTATATTTGGCTACCATAAAACGTTACCTGGCCTCTGCTCACTTGCTCTAGTTTGATATCAAATGAAAAGACACTAGACTGGTATTCTCTATCTTTAAAATGATTTGAAATGACCTTTATGCCATCGGCGTAGAAAAGGCAAATACCAACCAAAATTAATAGCAAATTCGCCGCCTCCTTTGACCATAGAGTGCAATGTTAACAAAATTTTAGTTATCAGTAGCTTGACTTAAAAGAGTTTGAGATAATGAGTGTAGACTGTATGTTAAAAATAACACATGGAATTAAGCTATGTAATAAAGCAAATGTTGATTTCATAGGTACAGTGCAACTTCTGTCACCCATGAGAAGACTGGCTGTTATAGAGAGGTGGCTGTTATAGGGAGGTTAAAAATAGAGGCAATTACCCAATTGGGGTATAAACTAGTGGCCGTTGTAGAGAGGTGGCTGTTGTAGAGGTTGCTGTTGTAGAGAGGTTGCTGTTGTAGAGAGGTGGCTGTTGTAGAGAGGTTGCTGTTGTAGAGAGGTGGCTGTTGTAGAGAGGTGGCTGTTGTAGAGGTTGCTGTTGTAGAGAGGTTGCTGTTAGAGAGGTGGCTGTTGTAGAGGTTGCTGTTGTAGAGGTTGCTGTTGTAGAGAGGTTGCTGTTGTAGAGAGGTTGCTGTTGTAGAGGTTGCTGTTGTAGAGGTTGCTGTTGTAGAGAGGTGGCTGTTGTAGAGGTTGCTGTTGTACAGAGGTTGCTGTTGTAGAGAGGTGGCTGTTGTAGAGAGGTGGCTGTTAGAGAGTTTGCTGTTGTAGAGGTTGCTGTTGGAGAGGTTGCTGTTGTAGAGGTTGCTGTTGTAGAGAGGTTGCTGTTGTAGAGAGGTGGCTGTTGTAGAGGTTGCTGTTGTAGAGAGGTTGTTGTAGAGAGGTGGCTGTTGTAGAGAGGTTGCTGTCGTAGAGGTTGCTGTTGTAGAGGTTGCTGTTGTAGAGGTTGCTGTTGTAGAGAGGTGGCTGTTGTAGAGGTTGCTGTTGTACAGAGGTTGCTTGCTGTTGTAGAGAGGTGGCTGTTGTAGAGAGGTGGCTTGTTAGAGAGGTGGCTGTTATTGAGAGAGTTTTGCTGTTGTAGAGGTTGCTGTTGGAGAGGTTGCTGTTGTAGAGGTTGCTGTAGTAGAGGTTGCTGTTGTTAGAAGGTTGCTGTTTAGTAGAGAGGTGGCTGTTGTAGAGGTTGCTGTTGTAGAGAGGTTGTTGTAGAGAGGTGGCTGTTGTAGAGAGGTTGCTGTCGTAGAGGTTGCTGTTGTAGAGAGGTGGCTGTTGTAGAGAGGTTGCTGTTGTAGAGAGGTTGCTGTTAGAGAGGTTGCTGTTATAGAGGTGGCTGTTGTAGAGGTTGCTGTTGTAGAGAGGTTGCTGTTGTAGAGAGGTTGCTGTTGTAGAGGTTGCTGTTGTAGAGGTTACTGTTGTAGAGAGGTGGCTGTTGTAGAAAGGTGGCTGTTGTAGAGAGGTTGCTGTTAGAGAGGTGGCTGTTGTAGAGGTTGCTGTTGTAGAGATGTTGCTGTTGTAGAGGTTGCTGTTGTAGAGAGGTTGCTGTTGTAGAGAGGTGGCTGTTGTAGAGGTTGCTGTTGTAGAGAGGTTGCTGTTAGAGAGGTGGCTGTTATAGGGAGGTGGCCATTGATGGAGGTTTGACTGTAATAAACTTTGTGATTTGCCCGAATTAGAGTTTCAAAAATAGAGTCAAACCTTTTAAATTTTGTTATGAACACATTTTAATAAACCAAGTCACATATCGTATGTAAATGAGAATAGATAACGTTATTCAATGTTTAAAACATTGTTATTTCCATTCAGATGGGCAAAACAGGATGTTTTCTGCTAGTATGACGTCATAACGTTGCGATCATTTACATCTCATTGCTGTGCGTGTCTGCTGGCGCTAATCAGTCCTTGGGAGGTTGCTGTTGTAGAGAGGTGGCTGTTGTNAGAGAGGTTGCTGTTTAAGAGTTGCGTAGTAGAAGGTTTGCTGTTGTAGAGGTTGCTGTTGTAGAGAGGTTGCTGTTAGAGAGGTTGCTGTTGTAGAGGTTGCTGTTGTAGAGAGGTTGCTGTTGTAGAGGTTGCTGTTGTAGAGAGGTGGCTGTTGTAGAGAGGTTGCTGTTTGTAGATTAGGTTGGCTGTTTGAGAGGTTGCTTGTTGAAGAAGGTTGCTGTTGAGAGGTTGCTGTTGGTTAGGGGGGCTGTTGTAGAGAGGTTGCTGTTGTAGAGGTTTGCTGTTGAGAGGTTGCAGTTTGTAGAGGTTGGCTGTTGTAGAGAGGAGGCTGTTGTAGAGGAGGTTCTGTTTGTAGAGGTTGCTGTTAAAGAGGTTGCTGTTGTAGAGGTTGCTGTGTAAGAAGGTGCTGTTAGAGAGGTTGCTGTTGTAGAGGATTCGTTGAGAGAGGTTGGCTGTTGTAGAGAGCCTTGCTGTTGTAGGTGGTGCTGTTGTAGAGAGGTTGCGTTGTAGAGAGGTTGCTAGAGAGGTTGCTGTTTGTAAGGTGGATGTTGTAGAGGTTGCTGTTTTAAGAGAGGTTGCAGTTGTAGAGAGGTTGCTGTATTGTGAAGGGTTTGCTTGTTGTAGAGGTTGCGTTGTAGAGAGGTTGCTGTTGGTCGAGGTTGCTTTGTAGAGAGTTGCTGTTGTAGAGGTTGCTGTTAGAGAGTTGCTGTTTGTAGAGTTGCTGTTGTAGAGAGGTGGCTGTTGTAGAGAGGTTGCTGTTGTAGAGGTTGCTGTTAAAGAGGTTGCTGTTGTAGAGGTTGCTGTTGTAGAGAGGTTGCTGTTAGAGAGGTTGCTGTTGTAGAGGTTGCTGTTGTAGAGAGGTGGCTGTTGTAGAGAGCTTGCTGTTGTAGAGGTTGCTGTTGTAGAGAGGTTGCTGTTGTAGAGAGGTTGCTGTTAGAAGATTTGCTTGTTGTTAGAGGTGGCTGTTTGTGAGGTTTGCTTGTAGAGAGGTTGCTGTTGTAGAGAGGTTGCTGTTGTAGAGAGGTTGCTGTTGTAGAGGTTGCTGTTGTAGAGGTTGCTGTTGTAGAGAGGTGGCTGTTGTAGTAGAGAGGTTGCTGTTAGAGAGGTTGCTGTTGTAGAGGTGGCTGTTGTAGAGGTTGCTGTTGTAGAGAGGTTGCTGTTGTAGAGAGGTTGCTGTTGTAGAGGTTGCTGTTGTAGAGGTTGCTGTGTAAGATGTGGCAGTTGTAGATGAGGTGGCTGTTGTAGAGAGGTTTGCAGTTAGAGAGGAGCTGTTGTTAGAGGTTTGCTGTTGTAGAGAGTTGCTGTTTTAGAGGTAGTAGTATAGAGGGAGTCAAAATGATACCACCTACGGTGGTATCATTTATAACCCTATATACTACCCCCACCACCCCCGAAAAAGTAAAAATTGGTTAACGAGGAAATTGTCTCCCGACAGCAAATTCATAAATTTGCAACCCCCTATAATACCCCCACGAGGAAATGTATGAATTTTTTAGAAAATAATTAATGCAATACCAATTCACGATTGGATGTGCCCACGAGTGATAGTTTATATTCCAACACCCCATTTTTCTCCTCCGATATAGCTAATTTATTTCTACGATGTCGAATTGTAGTCCAATTATATTGGTGTCATAAATACCTTATGTTTTTTTCACGTCCAATTGAACATATAAATTTAATAGGTTATAATAAAATATTATAACAAAATGGATAAAATACGCAACGAATTGGAATTTTGTAATGACTTTGATGAAGAATTTTACGCTGTTTCTACAGTATTAAAACACTGTAAAATGACAACATTATGTGGTATCGAATACATGAAATATCAGCGTAATTTATTACGCTGCGATAAAAACGTTGCATTTACAATATTAAACCGGCAATTATGTCGCCGGTATAAGTATCAAATTGATGTAATGAAGCGACTAAATAGGATCGGAGAAACACAACCGAAACATTATCAAACTAATTTTATAAAACAGTTTAAAATCAAAGATTCGTTTACGGATATGCGTTTCTATGATATCACTTTTAACGAAGAAATTGGAAAATTATTATTAGAAATTGGAAATTGAACAGAAAAAAACAACTATTAGAGAAAATGGATAATACAATTCAATTGGAATTGAAAGTTTTTAATGACTGTGTTGAAGAAGTTTACAAAGCTTACGGGGGTTATGATCCTGTATATAAATTCTATAAAATGAGAACACTAGGCGATATCGAATACATGAAATATCAGCGTAATTTATTACGCTCCGATAAAAACGTTGCATTTACAATATTATACCGACAATTATGTGAACTATACAAGAGGCAAATACAAACATTAAGACTGATAATGCGTATCGGATATAAAACTAAGGTGTATTATATAAAATTGTTAAAACCCAACGATTCGTTTACGAATATACATTTCTACGATATCGCTTATTTTGAACAAAAAATAGCAAAAGCCTCCACTCGTGCACACCCCCAGCGACTGGGCAGATTTCTAGCCGGCACCCAGCCACTGGGGTGTTGGGATCTTTCTTAAGCCCACGCATCTGTTGGCTCACAGTCTGGGTCGCCTTGAACCCCATTGCCAATTCCTCTATTAAGAGAAACCAGCGAAGTAAGGCGAGCCTATGTGTGCATTTGGTTTCCGAAATTGCAAAGCTCTTAGGCAGAAATCTTTTAGGCCGGCACCTTTGAGCTACGCAATTACATCGCCAAATACACACATATGCATAGACTGCTACCATTAAACAGACGAGACGGACGTCATACCGGATCAACAACATGGCATGCACGAGATGAGACCAATTGTTGTAAGGTCAACAAACGTATATATACTCATCAGTTTCCTATACAACATACAAATGGTGTGCAAATTATAATTATTTATTAATACCTATTGGCGAAAGAAAACATGGGATGGTTCGTTATTTTGTTAATTTTATAATTAATTTTGTAAAAAAATTTAATAATTTAAAGCTGAACACCCCCTATTATTACATAGTAATTAATTTAAGTTAATTACACGGGTTATTTATAGCCGAGTGTTTCAATTACACGAGTTATGTAACTTGAGTTATTTATAGCCGAGTGTTTCAATTACACGAGTTATGTAACTTGAGTTATTTATAGCCGAGTGTATCAATTTACACAGTCGATTACAGTATAATCCCCGACTGTGTACATTGTCATTGTGATACACCAGTACAACCAATAGTGATTACGGCGTAATTCTCAGTGAAAAACACATGTTTTATAGGTATGTAAATTTGTTTACTGCACCAATATAAATTAATTTTTTTTAAAAATTATTTTATAATGGTGCTGTAACATTTCCTCCGACTTTATTTCCAAGTTTTACCCTAAATTTATCCCAAACAGTACACTCAATTTTCGGCATGGTGGCGTGCGCCTTGATTCTTATATCATTTTTTAATTCTTCATATCTCCTCATTTCTTCCACCACGGATTCAAACTCTAAATTTGATATTTTCTTATCGGCCAACGCTTTGGACACCATAAAGTCGATGCTATTTTTCTTAGACCTAGCGAGAACGGATATTCTATCATGTTTTTAGCCAGGTTTTTTGGGAAAAAAATCCAGGCTGTTGGATTGGCGAAAGCCGGGCGGGCGGGCGTTTGGGCGGGCGGCGGGCGGGCGGCAGGCGGCGTCCACAATCAATGTTAAGTTTTCGTGTTTGAGTCCATTTCTTTGTTACTGTACCACCTAGGACCACCAAACTTTCACAGCTTCATAATCAAGGGGTGCCCACCACATATCACTATCCAACATGTTACTTTTTTTAGCCATTTTTTTAAAAAAAAAATCCAGGCTATTGGATTGGCGAAAGCTGGGCGGGCGGGCGGCGGGCGGGCGGCAGGGCGGGCAGCGGGCGGCGAGCGGCGGCATCCACAATCAATGTTAAGTTTTCGTGTTTGAGTCCATTTCTTTGTTTACTGTACACCACCTAGACCACCAAACTTTCACAGCTTCATAATCAAGGGGTGCCCACCACATATCACTATCCAACATGTTACTTTTTTTTTATCTTGACCCATTTTTTCCGCGTAGTCGACTTAGCCATTTTCAATGTTAAGTTTTCGCGTTTACAATGTTAAGTTTTTGTGTTTGGTTTTAAAACTTTTTCATTATACTATATCTCTGCAACTGCTTCGCCCATTACCTTGAAACTTCACATGGGTGTTTATCATCATCCATATTTTCATTCTAACCCCCAACCGTGCGGCCCCTGTGCCCAATGTCAAGGTCAAATTACTTTGAATGTTTTTGTTTAAAAAAAATTTGTGTACTATATCTCTGCAACTGCTTCACCCAATACCTTGATACTTCACATGGGTGTTTATCATCATTGTTGCACCTGCTTGCGGAAAGCGCGATCCTGTGCCCAATGTCAAGGTCAAATTACTTTGAATTTTTTTGTTAAAGTTTTTTTCGTGTACTATATCTCTGCAACTGCTTCACCCAATACCTTGATACTTCACATGGGTGTTTATCATCATTGTCGCACCTGCTTGCGGAAAGCGCGATCCTGTGACCAATGTCAAGGTCAAATTACTTTGAATTTTTTTGTTAAAGTTTTTTCGTGTACTCTATCTCTGCAACTGCTTCACCCAATACCTTGATACTTCACATGGGTGTTTATCATCATTGTCGCACCTGCTTGCTGAAAGCGCGATCCTGTGCCCAATGTCAAGGTCAAATTACTTTGAATTTTTTTTGTTAAAGTTTTTCGTATACTATATCTCTGCAACTGCTTCACCCAATACCTTGATACTTCACATGGGTGTTTATCATCATTGTCGCACCTGCTAGCGGAAAGCGCGATCCTGTGCCCAATGTCAAGGTCAAATTACTTTGAATTTTTTTGTTAAAGTTTTTTCGTGTACTATATCTCTGCAACTGCTTCACCCAATACCTTGATACTTCACATGGGTGTTTATCATAATTGTCGCACCTGCTTGCGGAAAGCGCGATCCTGTGCCCAATGTCAAGGTCAAATTACTTTGATTTTTTTTTTAGTTAAAGTTTTTTTGTGTACTATATCTCTGCAACTGCTTCACCCAATACCTTGATACTTCACATGGGTGTTTATCATAATTGTCGCACCTGCTTGCGGAAAGCGCGATCCTGTGCCCAATGTCAAGGTCAAATTACTTTAAATTTTTTTGTTAAAGTTTTTTCGTGTACTATATCTCTGCAACTGCTTCACCCAATACCTTGATACTTCACATGGGTGTTTATCATCATTGTCGTACCTGCTTGCGGAAAGCGCGATCCTGTGCCCAATGTCAAGGTCAAATTACTTTAAATTTTTTTGTTAAAGTTTTTTTCGTGTACTATATCTCTGCAACTGCTTCACCCAATACCTTGATACTTCACATGGGTGTTTATCATCATTGTCGCACCTGCTTGCGGAAAGCGCGATCCTGTGCCCAATGTGAAGGTCAAATTACTTTGAATTTTTTTGTTAAAGTTTTTTCGTGTACTATATCTCTGCAACTGCTTCACCCAATACCTTGATACTTCACATGGGTGTTTATCATCATTGTCGCACCTGCTTGCGGAAAGCGCGATCCTGTGCCCTATATCTCTGCAACTGCTTCGCATTACCTTGAAACTTCACATGGGTGTTTATCATCGTCCATATTTTCACTCTAACCCCCAACCGTGCGGCCCCTATGCGCAATGTCAAGGTCAAATTACTTTGAATTTTTTTGTTAAAGTTTTTTCGTGTACTATATCTCTGCAACTGCTTCACCCAATACCTTGATACTTCACATGGGTGTTTATCATCATTGTCACACCTGCTTGCGGAAAGCGCGATATCGTCGGCATTTTGGCATACATCCGTCCGTTCGTCCGTCTTTCCGGTTAAAGTTTTTTGGTTAAAGTTTTTCCATCTACTATATCTATTTTTTTAGTGTCCATGCCTCGCCCCAAGGCGCGACATGCAGGCCACGGCCATCTAGTCTACAAAAAGTGAGTATAATTATGTTATCCAAGTGTCCATGCTTGGAAAAAACCTGGCCTTCGTGGCTTTGCCTCGTTTCTTGTCTACTTTTTTTCTCGAGTTTTCCACCCGCCGCCCTAATTACCATACAAAGTATTCCAGATAAAACGGTAATTCCACTCAAAACCCCTGCAAGTGGAACCGTTACAATTGTAGATAGCGTTGCAGCAGTCCCCGCACCACTCATTACAGATAAACTTGCCAGAACCGTACTAGATGCTTCAGCCATGTTCGCTGCGCGCTTATATTTGTTAGCGTGTCTTTTTCCATTTGCACATTCTCTAACTAAAATATCCTGCATAGCGACGATATTATTCAACCTAAAATCTGAACTTCTTTCGTTAATTGGATACAGTGTTGATGTAGTGGTATTGAGAGTTGGATACAGTGTTGATGGATCGGTATTGACAATTGGAAGCGGTGATTCGTTCATATTTAAATTTTACAAATTTATTTCAATATATTAGTATTTACAAAATAAGTTCAATTAACAATGAGACAATAGTGGAAGAACTCTCTGGGTCACCGATTTTCGTAACAAAGTTAATAACACTACCTTTGGAAAGTCTAATTCGATCATAACCGGAGAACGAAACCACCGTCGAACTATCTCCAAGAGATTTTTAGTGACTCCAACCCCCCGTTCTTCCCCATCTACTACAATATTTATCGCGACCAGCACCCACAGGTTTACCACTACCATTAACCGAGCAGACCGCCATTTGGATAACTTCACCTGCAGCTGTCATAGTGTATCCCCCATATTTATTACTCGCTTTGGCACCGAACGAATATTCATAGTGCCCCTCAACCAATGGGCCCCGCTTCTCAGCCCAAACTGTTATGACACGTTTTGGCGTTTTCATTGTTTGCACTATTCCGGCAAGCGCACTGTTTGCGTTATATGCCTCAGTACGAATCTTTTCAGAGGTATCCTCAAGAGCTTTGGTCGCGGCTATACGATCATGTTTCAGTTTATCGGAAACTTCGGTTATCTTTCCGTCTAGTTCGGTAAGTGCCGCTTCTCTGCTGAGAGAGTCCTCTAAGCGCAACGCATCATAAGCCTCCGTAATGGTCGCCTGGTGGCCTTCTAGGGCTTTTTCAACACCCAACCGGGCCTCTTTTTGAAATTCGGTTATTTTTCCGTCTAGTTCAGCAACCGCCGCTTCTCTGATGAGAGAGTCATCTGAGCGCAACGCTTCATAAGCCTTCGCAAGGGCTGCCTGATGGTCTTCTCGGGCTTTTTCAACACCCGACCGGGCCTCTTTTTGAAATTCGGTTATTTTTCCGTCTAGTTCAGCAACCGCCGCTTCTCTGAGAGAGTCCTCTGAGCGCAACACCCTATAAGCCTCCATAATGTCCGCCTGGTGGTCTTCTCGGGCTTTCTCAATACCCGTTCGGACCCCCTCAACCCCCAACCGGGCCTCTTTTCGAAATTTGGTTATTTTTTCGTATAGTTCAGTAAGTGCCACTTCTCTGTTGAGAGAGTCCTGCGTTACGCCCCATAAGCCTCGGCAATGGCCTCCTTGTGGTCTTCTCGGACCCCCTCAACCCCCGACCTGGTCTCTTTCAGAAATTCGGCTATTTTCCCGTCTAGTTCAGTAAGTGTAGCTTCTTTGCTGAGAGAGTCCTCTAAGCGCAACGCATCATAAGCCTCCGCAATGGCCTCCGCAAGGTTCACCTGGTGGTCTTCTCGGACTTTATCAATACCCGACCGGGCCTCTTTTCGAAATTCGGTTATTTTTCCGTCTAGTTCAACAACCGCCGCTTCTTTGCTGAGAGAGTCCTCTAAGCGCAACACCCTATAAGCCTCCATAAGGTCCGCCTGGTGGTCTGCTCGGGCTTTCTCAATACCCGACGTGGCCTCTTTTCGAAATTTGGTTATTTTCCCATCTAGTTTGGTAAGTGTCGCTTCTTTGCTGAGAGAGTCCTTTAAGAGCAACGCATCATAGGCCTCCGTAAGGTCCACCTGGTGGTCTTCTCGGACTTTATCAATCCCCAACCGGGCCTCTTTTCGAAATTTGGTTATTTTTTTACCTAGTTCGTTTAGTTCCGTATGCGTTTCTTCACGACTTTGTGTATTCACAGCCAGGGCATATTCTCTAAGTTGTGATAGTAGACTCTTGTGAATCTCGTCCGTGGCCCTCGATATAGTTCTATTGATCAAGGCCTTTGTTTTTTGGGTAGTTAAAAAGTCGCCCTCTGTCGGATGAATCCCCCTTCTGCCGGTTCCAAATTATTTGAATTTGTCACCCAATCGGAAGAACTACCTGGTCCGTATATACTCATAATGTTGATAATATATATTACGAACATGCGTTTAATTCTAAATAATTTTCTTAAAATTAATTTGAAATTTCTAGGACGACCGAAATCGGGTAATCGTTCTTCAACTCTCGCCCTTTATCATCAAGAATAGAAATCTTCAACTCGTGGATATGTCCCGATTCCAAAACTTTCATCTCGGGGTGTGGGAAGTCTAAGGTCACAGTCTCTCCATAGAAACAGTCGCTGGCGGGCACAGTTTTCAGTAATGTGCTGGGAGCTCCGTCTACCGTGTTGTACGATGTGTTCACCCGATCCAGGTGTACCCTGAGAGTTTTCGTGAAGGCAAAGTTTACTGGGGTATCGCCGCGGTGATCACCCACGGGGAAGACAAACACCGGGAACCCTGGCGTTCGCCCTTCTTCCTCGTTGTAAGGTGGTGCAAATTTAAATCCTAACATTGAGGCCAACCTCGGAGTGATCTTTATTTTTTTATCAGCGGACAATGTCGCAAGCCCCGTGGCTTTTGAGACTGTGAGAGTGCAAATAGCAGGCATATTCATTGCGATTAAAGCTTGGACATCTCCGAAACCCCAAAGGCCAGGAAGTAATGCGACAGCTGATTCCCGAAGGCGTCTCAATACTTCTGCAGGACTATCGGCGGTCTCTAGATCTATACCATCTCCGGAAAAGATAGCCTCTGGCTGTTCTATTCCGGAGATATACTTGTGCGTTTGAATGTTTTTCCATCCAACCGTGAAGGTGATTGATCTGAGGCCCACCCGGCGTTTTCCGCAGCAGTTGTCTATTAATTTTTGAAGTGAACATTAGTGATAGTAGCAAACATAATAATATCTTTCAATGGATACCAAAGCATTTAGCTTTAACTCTAATGTAAAGTACGCGGTCGGAGGTAAATACATGCAAAAAGACGTTGTTAACCGCCTTGTACACCCAACCGTAACGGTTAAACCGGACAGCGGCTTTGCCACCAACTTCCCCGACATCTTTGAACAATATAGGCTGCCCAAGATTACTACGATGGAGGCGGTAAACGGGTGGAAAGCAACACCGATGCAGTTTTGGCAGAACCAAATAAATTTTGCTGTTTGGTGCGCAACAGCCGGGTGTGGAGTTTCACATAAAGACCATCTGACATCAAAGAATGTCATGCTCCGGAGTGTCTACAACTTTCACGCGTATTATACTATTAGGAGGATTCTCAAAGAACTAGGTATTTCACTACCTCAAGACGACGCCTGGGATCCCATTTCCAACGCATACGACCGTATGGCGTTTGAAAGACTGTGTAACTAATTTAACATTTCAAAAGACTCGGACTGGAGACAGAAAGCATTTCCTACCAGCACCGGCCTCGGGGACGTTCTCATTCGGGGCCAGTCCGGGAATTGGACGCAGACTGATTTTAGACACGATCACTCCGGCGACCACATCGTCAGTCGGAACGCCGGGAATTTTGACCCCGCGATGATGACATTCGGGCCGGAAGTGTCTGGAGGTCGGCACTGCGGCGTGTTTTCTTGTAAAATGTTACCTCCGAAACGGGCTCACGTCGATTACATACAGCAGGCTGCTGAGGTTCAGAACATGTGGGGTACATTTATGTTAGATACGGGTCTAGGGTTCACGCAGGCCGGGGTTACTCGCGTCAACGACTCCATTCGCACGTACGTCTGGGCCATCCTCGGCGCACAGAAGCAAACTCGCAGTTCTATACTGGGCACGGGAACGGCGTTTGATGCACAAAAACAATTCTTGGCACTTGTAGAGGACGCCATCTCAGCTAGGGTGGACCTGGAGAAGGCGATCCAGAATTATCAAGACGTTTTGCAGAATGCCAGCACCCCAGTAGACTATGTATTTGGAATAGGTCTTTATATGGCGCCGAGCAATATGATACTACGAGACGACCCGGTTGACGGTTACAATAATCAGATCGTAATCGCCATCGCCAATCAAAAAATCGGCCACAACGGTAACGTGAACACGGATATGATCGGGCGCGGAGTTGTAAATTCAAATAAATTTGAAAAAGATTTCATAAAACCCCCAATTCACGAATTGGCCACCCCATCAAGTTCATTTGAACCCGTTGTTTCACCCACACCCCCAATCGTCAACAAACCAATCGCGACACCAATCAATCGCAAAGGGTGAAATTGGAAGCACAACACACGAGGAGGAGAAATTAGGGCTCGTCGTCGCCCTCGTGGCGATAGGACTACTCGCGCTTTGGTTGTAGGAACTTCCAATCTCGATTGGTGGCAGAGAATAGTAGGAGACCGGCGATTGCCGCGATTAAAGCCCAAGTATTATTGGCGAGCCATCCGACCGTTTTTGATAATATAGATAACAAGTAGGAAACGATACTTCCGATCAGTCCAGGTAGTGCGGCAGCCGCCTTCCCAGCTAATTTAGCTAGAAGATTGGCGAGGGCTTTTAGTTGTTTTTTTACCCACTCCTTGGCTCCACCGGATGGCGCGGATGGTGGCGCGGGTGCTGGTGGTGGCGCGGGTGGTGGCGCCGCACCACCAGTGAAAGCTAGAACTATGGTTGATATAGTCATGCCGACAGCTGTGAGGATGCTTGCTATCATGACGCCCTGCTCTCTGAACAGAGTGCGAAGACGCTCACCGAGTGTCGTGTCCTCGTGCAGAACCCTCGATATTGTTTCGCGGATCCGACTTATTTGTGTGCGGAGAGCCTCACGGTTAGCCGAGGCGGCCTCCAAGCGAGCTTCTCTTTCGTCCCACAAAGACCGCAGTCGTTCGGCGATCCGCTCGGTAGATTCTCTATCGTCACCGGCTTCCTCCAGTTTTCTTTCTTCTAGCGCGATATGTTCATCCAGCGCCGTGAGTTTGGAGAGGTTAAGGACCATTTCGCCCCGGACCGTTTGTAGAGCCTTATCGAGTCCACGGAGTTCGCGAAGAGGTAACGGTGGGTCATCGTTGAGTATTTCCCCCAATTGTGATTGGACGCTGAACGTGGTCTCCATCGTGTTAATAGCGTCGGTGGCTACTTGAGGGACCTCGCTGAGCTCGACCGTTTCTATCGCGGTGGCCGTCTTCGCCATAGTTTCGTCGGTAGACTATAGGGCCGCTACAGCACGGGCCGGCATAATTGGTTTACCACGCTTCCAATCTGGAAATCCTAGTTCGTTCCTTATGATTTCGCCACCGCCCCGTTTTCCAGCAATGGTGCCCATTGCTAGGGGTTTTCCGGTCTTCATGTTGACGATCGGGTTATCTGATGCTTTTAGTCGCAACCTACCATGCATATCCAATTCAAACTTGGAGTAGTCTCGACCGACAAATGGGACCAGATCTTTTTCTGCCAAATTGTTGTAGTAGTCGTTTACAGCTCCCTCAAGTAATTCCTGTCTTTGACCAACGCTGCTGGTAGCGCCACCTATTTCCCCCAATTGCGATTGGATTGGAACTGGAGTCTCGTTATCATCATCGACGTAATTGTTATAATCATCGTAGTACTCTTCTCTGCCGATTTCATCCATTTCAACATCGTAATCATCCATTTTAATTTTTTCAAAATTATTAATTATGTATTAAAGACAAAACCATACAGGTTTAATAGTTTCAATAAAATTAATTATGTCTTCGAGTCAATACGGTCGCAAACTCAATCCATACCGCAGACTGCGTGAGCCCTTCGGGGCAAAAGGCGTGAGACAGAGTGTCGTTATTACGAACAACCCATCGACGATCGACCAGAACCAGCAGCTCTTAGTCCGCTTCCCCAACCTCGGAACTCACGACGTCATTGTGCCGGGTACTGTTCGCCTCGCTTTCACTATTTCGCTAACGTCGACGGACGAGGACCGAACCGTCGTTCAGAACCTGGGTCGCGCCATAGTCAAGAAGACTATGATAAAGATTTCTGGTAATGAGGTGATGTCGATCGACGACAGCGACGTCTACCATTGCTATCAGGACCTGTGGAAGATGGCACAAGAGCGCGAAAACGCTGTCTATCAGGGTATTGACACCAGTAAAAATAAGAACGTAACCAAACTTAGAATCGGGGCTGCTAACAAGGCAGATAACAACACGAGTGACAACGCGGTCGCGGGCGCTTACGGCAACCGCTTCTACATCCCGCTCGACTTTGAGTTGCTGGAGAGCCACATGCCCTACTATCAGAGTGCTTTGGCTGACCGCCTCGAATACGAACTAACGTTCAACGACTACGGCCGAGTTCTCATAGCCAGCGACATGTTATCGACGTATACGATCGACAATGTTTCGCTGGAGTACGACATGGTCACGATGCCCGAATTCGCGCGATTGATCAGAACCCAGTACGCCGGGCGCGTTGTCATACTTTATGACTGAGTTCTTAGCCACCGCAAGATGAAGAAAGACAAAAGCGACACATTGTGGAATATTAATGTCAACGTCCCCGCCCGCTCGATGAAAGGTATACTGATGTTGTTCGAGGATGCTCGGTTCGCGCTTGGTGCTCGAAAAACCGACAAATTCTATAACCCCAAAATCACGAAGGTAGAGGTTACGATCGAGGGAGTACCCAATCAACTCTACAGCGCGGGTCTTGCGCGCACCAGCAGTGGGACGAAGTAAGAAAGCAGTTTGCTGCCGGCTCTAAGCTCTCTCCGGAGGTTGCAGCAGTTGCCAAAGACCTGCATCTCTCGGCCGTCTCCCTCGCGGAGTTCCTGAATACCAAATACGCGTTATGGCTAGACATGCGAGCCAGCGACGACGACCAAATACACGGCAGCGGACGCCAAGTTGACAACGCTAGCGAGGGTGTGACGATCCAGATAACCAAAGAGGCGGATGGAGCCGGGCCATTGAACGTGTACTTATATATAATTACAGACGCACAACTCAACATCGAAGATAGTCGATACGTCTCAGCGATCTACTACATCTAACGATTTATTAATAAAAAAATCATCTAACGATTTATTTAATAATTCTAAAGATAATTTGGAACAAATTAAAATTAGCAATCAATACCAATTCACGATTGGAGATGCCCACTCTGCCATAATATGTGGGCAGACAGGATGTGGAAAAACGGTTTTCATCCTAGACTTGCTCGAGGGCTCCTACCGCGATGCGTTTCGTCATATTGTGATCCTGTGTCCCACTGTGCGGCACAACGATACTTATCAGCGGCGCCCGTGGATATGGACCGACCCTGAGGTATACGTTATTGACCCCAGTGATAGGCTTCACGATTGGCTGCGTGGTTTATACCAAAAATTCCAGGGTGAGCCTACCCTATACGTGATTGATGATTGCTCAGCCAAGGCGGCGATGACCAAAAAGAAGGACATGCTCTCCGAGCTCGCATTTTCTGGCTGCCATGCTAGGCAAAGCGTATGGATATCCACTCAAAAGTACAACGCCGTCCTCAAGGATCTGCGCGAGCAAACGAAATGGGTCGCCCTCTTTCACTGCAAGGACCGAGACTCATTCGATGACTGTCTTCGAGAGAATGACGTTATCCCAACGCGCGAGGAGCGCCTGGAGGTTCGACATATGCTTTCGGAAACTAAGCACGCCAAGCTTTTGCTAAAGACTGATCAACCAACTGCTTACGAAGTTATCAATTAATTAATTAGCAATTACTTAACGCTTAATTTTAAGAAAATTAGTAATTGCCGAGTAAATGCTTAACAATTAATTTTAAGAAAATTAGCAATTACTGAACAATGCTGAACAAATGCTTAACAAATGTTGAACAAATGCTGAACAATGGTTAACAATGTTAACAATTTGGTGCTCCGCTGCGAGCTTTGTTGCGAGCATAATGGTGATCATAAGTATCGGGTGGTGCGCTTTTATTATTTTAATAATTTTGAAAAAATTAAGAAATAAATATGTTAAAGTGATGAGACTTGTTAGAATAGTTAAATTAATTTTGAAAAAAATGAACTGCGACGAACTTCTCGATCAGCTAATGGAAGAAACCTCAACTCCGACTGCTGACATCCTGAAAGATAATGATCCGACAGAGCAATCGGGGTTGACAATCGCGATTGGGGCCGATACGAATGAAAATGCGGCGCGACGAGAGCGGCTAGCTGCGCTGGTTGCTGGAGGACAATCGGAGCATTATCTCGGTAGGCGTCTCTCCTCTCAGTTTTTCAGGTGGATAAGATGTCAGATGCGGAGATCGATAAAATGTATGCGCGATACTAATCTAGGTTAGGTGCGGAGATGACAAAAACTCTTGGATCGTCGGCTATTCATTTGTACGCAACCGCCGTTAGTATACTTCTCCCTATACCAAACACCGCGGGGTTGATTGACGATCTAGAGACTGACCCTTTTATAGGTCACACTCTTAGAACAGCCTGCTGCTCAATTTATCACAAGTTTGGAATGTACTTAGCTCCGCTGACAACCGCGTTGACTACGGGTAAACACTGTCAATTTGGACATATATGCCCACGAACTAATACAAAATATAATTTTGAAAATGATGACACAAGACACACCAGCGAGAGTGACGGAGTTGAACCGATTGCTCCAACCCAATCGAACCCGAGTGTTACTCCGCCACTGAATGACATACGGCATATAAAAAATCCCAAAAGACAGGCAGCTGGGCTGGCGGCGGCTGCCACCCGAAAAGTTAAACAAGATAAAATACTCGCCGAGCTTCGAGAGGCTAAACTCCAATCGAGATTGGGGACGGAGACAACAAAACATCTGAAGACAGAGTTGAGTACAACAACACCCCCAATTCACGAATTGGAAGCACACCCAAATTCTTTGAATTTGTCACCCAATTCACGAATTGGGGGTTGGAGTTGGGCGAATCCGATTGAACCCAAATTCGTGAATTGGAGTTGGGTTGTTGGCGGTGGTCTGGCAGTTGTTGGTGCCCTGTGCGTGTGGAAATACCCGAAAAAACAACCAGCCAGTGTTCAGAAGAAAGTTACGAAACACCAATCATCAACAATGTTGAATTTGGATGCGCCCCATTTAAACATTGATCGCGACCCCTTTTATATGCAATAATTATAACAATGGCTGAACAAGATGGTAAAATGTTAGTGAATCACGCCGTGGTGATATCGGGTTTCAGTATCGGGTATGCTCGACTATCAAAGATGGCCCTAGGAGGAACCGCTCCCAAATTGGACTTTACTGTGAGAGACGTAGGGCTCGCGACCTTAGATGTAGCGGCCGCAGTTTGGACCCGAGATTATCTAGTTAAAGCTGGAATTCTACCAGTTAATATATGGAAATAAATGGCTTCAATCGCAGTAATAGTAGGTGGTGCGCTTGTAAACGCATTGGCGTTCAGCGGTAGCAACTTTATATTCTCTAAAATGAAAAGCTCGAACGTGGATGAGGAGTGTAAGCGTCACGATTTAGCTGTAGAACAACTCAATAGCGCAAAGGAAGCGTGGTCGAAAAAACGAACCGCCCATCTGGACTGGGTCAATGAAGAGCTTCGCCGCGAAAATCACTCCGCGCAAACTTTTCAGAACGTTGAAGAAGCCAACCGCGAGTACGCGCTGGCATATCCGCACAAAAGTCTAGATCCAATGGATCGCGAGCCCCAACTTTCAGATTTCTATGTACCGTCAGAGCCCCAAAAAGACCGCGAGATCGCGTTCATCGTCGTGGGAATGGGTGTGGTGGGTCTCGTCGGCTACTATATAAAATAATTAATTAATTAATTAAAACATTTTTTTTTATAAAAATATATATATAGAACGATGTTAGTTGACGACAAACTTTATTACGCTATGATCGATGTAGGCTACACTGCCCAAAAACATCGTTTACCTGGTGCAAAGCGTATGATTCGTCTGGCCCGAGATTGTCTCGAGACGTGGTGCGAGGACGAAAAAGCGGCCACCCTTTTCGCAAAGCGGATGTTAGATTCCTCCGAGTTAGATTCCCCAGAATTCCCTCTCCTGTTCCAACCCAAACGCGATTGGGGCTGCAGCGAAACTTCCAACAAAGGTTTATTATTAACGACGCAGTTACCGGACGAACTGGCGAGGGCATGTTGGAGATTGTCCGATATATTAGAATACTTCGCATACGATGAAAACACGCGCAAACTTGATACCAAACTAACGCACAATGCTGTCGAATACATACTATAGCCCACGTGGCTACTGGAAGGGACTCGCGGCCATCAAGAACCTCGCGGCGGCGACCAAGGTTTCAGAAAACGCTGTCAAGGAATGGCTCAAGAAGCAGGCCATCTGGCAGATCTATTTACCCGCGCCTCACAATATTCCGCGCCCGAAATTCGACGTGCCGGTGCCGAACCAAGTTCACCAAGCGGATCTCCTGTTTCTCCCTCACGATCGCGTCGGTCGTAAAACGTACAAGTACGCACTGACAATCGTTGACGTAGCGAATCGTTATAAGGGGGCTGAGCCGTTGGCCACTAAAGAGTCTAAGGAGATGGCCGAGGCTCTTTCCCGAATATATAAGAGGAGTCCTCTCAAATGGCCGAATCTTCTCCAGGTCGATCCCGGCCGTGAGTTCATGGGCGCGGTCTCTGATCTATTGTCTAAGCACAAAGTTTCTATCAGACGCGGCCGCGTCAACATCCACCGGGACCAGGGAATCGTGGAGCGCTTCAATCGAACCCTGGCTGAGAGACTGTTCGGACACCAATACGCCAAAGAACTTGTAGACCCTCATTCGCGATCGACCGAGTGGGTGGCCAGACTGCCCGCCGTGGTCTCCGCACTGAACGGAGAGGTGACCAGATTGATAGGTAAGAAGCCCGTAGATGCCATCAAGTCTAAAAAGGTGACGAGCAAGCCCTCTGCCGTCTCGCGCGGACGACCCGTTGGTTTAGAGGAGCAGCAATCGCCGATTGCGCTTCCATCGGGTGTTGACGTCCGGTACCTCTATCAACCGGGAGAGCTCGAAGGTGGCAGCCGCCGCGCGACTGATCCCGTGTGGTCTCTGAATGTATATCATCTGGATCGCTCTATTACCAAACCCGATGAGCCCGTGCTCTATTATTTGGCTGATGGTCCATCTCGCGGTTTTGTTCGCGAAGAACTTCTTATGGTACCTTCTGACACCCAGCTGCCCCCGATTACTTAAATCAAGAGAGGTTCTGTATGTATTCCGTCCGGTAACATGTGTCTTTTATCGTAGTACGCCGAGAGTCCTAATTTTCGTTGACAGTACGTTTTCATAACGCCGTCTTTCATTTTAAATCCTCTATTTTGTGCTACATCTATAATGTGTTTTCCATCTTCTGTAGTTTCACTTAGTACTCGTTTATATCTATCCCAATTTAAATTGTTAGTTCTCTTGGACATTCCTTTCGCAGAGTTTTTATTAATTTGTTCCAAATTATCTTTAGAATTAAATTTTTCTACGAAATAACACTTACTAGATAACGCTATCGCCCTATCTCCGCTGAATTCCATTTTGAAAAGTCCTGGCTCTCTTTCGCTCCATTTATCCCAAGCCAACCATTTCTTTTTTTCTTTTTCAAACTCGTCTAGTAAGTTAGGTCTAATCAATTCCTCTATCGGTTTTCCACTAACTCCTATATACATACTATCCGTGTCCATCTGTATTAATTCAAAGTCTTCTCTTTTTAACGTATTTGTCTAGAAATTCGTAGTAAAATTCCAACATTCTCAATTTAGCTAGTTGATAAACCGCTATTCCACAGTGGAAGTGGCTCTTTACTGCACACCGGGGTTTTCGGGAAGATATTTCGTACGCATCTCCTATCTCTTCCAAATCATCAAAGAATGCAGATCTTAACGCTTTGTCAACACAGGTTTCGTCTTGTGTATATGTCGTATTTAAATGTCTCTCTTTTGCCTCTATCATTTTTCCACAACACGAATTGCCTAATAATTTCATTATATCCGCTACTGGTTTCTTATTTGGTTCTACATCGCCTGTTCGTCTTGCGGCTGTAACTTCTTTTGCGAACCATTCGAAGGGTTTACCACTAATATAATCTATAACACGATGAACTCGTGTTTTAAATACCATTTCAACAGTGGCGCGTACAGCAATACTTTAGTGGCCGACATAGATCCCACCAATTTTCTTCCATTTCCTCTAGTTCTTCCAGTATCTTCCAAATATTTTATCATGTGTGCTGGAACCTCATCAACATCTACTTCTCTGTTTATAAAAAGTGGAGACATTTCAGAAAACTTATCTTTTAAGTTGTGTGGAACTTCTATATTCACCTCCGCAAACCCAAACCAGTCTCCAGATAAAACTCTTTTACAAAACCTTTTAATAAATTTAGGATTATGTGGGGTATCTATATGGTGTATAGTTTCTCTCCCACACGGCATATCTTTATTTAACGTAGATAAATATAACGCGTTTGCATCATACCCCAAAATAGCCTTGCAAGGTTTGTTAATTCCATTTGATCCAAATGAGGAATTAGATCTAATATTTGAAACACCGGCTTCTGCATAGCGTGTAAATACGATTGATGTACCCCGACTAAAGCGTCTTTCATCATTTTGTATGTTTCTTCTTTTGGTGTATATAGAGCCCCCTTCGGTATAACCACCTTTATAGATTTTTGTTCTTTAATGGTTCCTCTCAATAAATATTGTATAGCCACACCCGGTAGTGTTACCGCATCTTTGAAAATATCCACACCTCTGTGTTTATAAAATTCACACATTTTTTCTACCGCTTCTAGGAACGGTGCTACATCTAAATCGTTATAATATTTCAACCAATCTCTGAAAGTTTTCATATTCTTTTCTTCGAAAATTCTACGACATTTACTTAATTCTGTTTCATCTATACTGAGCAAAAAAAGAAACGTCCCTCCCTGTTTAAGTGAAGATTGCCAGATACCCAAAAGAGTTACAGTAATAAATTCAAGATAAAAATGAAGCTCCTTCAATTATGGATCGATACCAGTTCATTACGTGTTGCTCGCCTGGACAGTTTCGGAGCAATACGTCGGCGAGGTGGATAGGGGTCAAAATGAAAAATCCTGAACGTATTGACATGCTTGTAATAATGTTATAAAATGACACATAATCGTTTGCAAATACCGTTTTACATTATTCGTCTTGCGTGACCTCAATTTCTGTGCATTTATACTGTAATTCATGAATAAATGACGTAACGTAACGTAGACGTGTGGCATTACACAAATTCCTCTATGAGCGCTACAGCGGTTGCGAAAATTATGGTTGTGGGAATTCTTGGCTACTCATTCTCATTTTACGATCTGCCACTTAAAACGATGACTAATTGGTTAGAGAGTTGGTTCCTCTACTTGAAATGACGCCGAGAAGGACCACAACAGCGGGTAACGCGGGGTGAAATTGTGTCCATTATTGGGTGCTTTATTTATTTGCGCCGTTCAATAAGTTTTCTAGGCATAGCGTCTCAGAAGTTTATGCATCGGCTATCTATACGCCATCAGAGTTCATGACAATCGACGTTGACGTAAGTTAACGTGATAGTAAGGTTCTCGTCTTCTGTTCGTCGCAGCAGATTTAAAAGTACACATATTGTCACAAACATCACATGCATACCGGAGTTATGTGACCTATCACTGAATATTATTTTAAAAATGTTCGAAGTCAGTGTTGTTTGTCTTAACCTCCATCGCAGACGTTAACGTTCCAATAAACTGACTTTTCTGGTTTTTGGGCAGTCGTCACGCCATGGAAATGGTGAAAATTTAAACTTTATGCAAGTTTTCAATAGTCCGATATCACATGAATGGTTTAATGTGAGCTGAATACATTTAGTTTCCATGTGTATAGCTCGCACGAGCTAAATGTGTAAATTAGCATCCTGGTTGCTAAGTAACGTTTACACCGCAAACATGGAATAAACTGTGCATGATCGTATGCCCATCGTTCCCTGTGTATCAGATATATGCACATTGCACATATTATACATACATGGGTTAAGTTACATGAGCTTTAAAAGAGGGACGTTTCTTTTTTTGCTGAGTATAGTAACATTTTCCCAGATAGTTTGGACTACCAATTCTCTATATCCGGTAGTCCTGGGTAATCCAGTTTGTCTGGAGAATCGAACCACTCGTAAGGAAAGAAAGATTTCTGTCCTTTGCATTCGTAGGCTTTTATCCAACTATCGTAACTTACACCAGGTCCTAGATAAAGTATTACATCAAGAAATCTAAACTCTGGAGTAAATAGAAATATTGTTGCGTTTGCACGTTTTCCGACCATTACTTTCTTTGTTGTTGATGCCAGTTCGCCTACTAGGTATTTCTTTATTAAGTTTATATCGTACTTACTGCTGTTAAAACCTATAACCGGTACTTGCTCTATCCACTGTTCGATCTTGGCGATTTGGTTTTTATGTAAATGTTCTGTATTAAACCCATATCTTGACCACACTTCTTCTCTTATAGCTTTTCCCCTGACTTTCAAATCTTCTACGAATTTTTCTATAAGTTTTGCGGGATCTTTATCACAAATATGAGTTACTGTTCCTGAGAAATTATCTCCTATACTAACGCTTACCGGAACGTGCTCGGCTTCGTACTCTAAACTATTACCTAGCATTTTAAATTCTGTGTTGAGATACGCCTCAAAATCATATACTATCTGATATGGATAAAGAGTAGTGTCGCAACCGATCTTTATATCTTTACCTGTTCTTTGGAATTCGCATTCCCACATAACTACTAGGTTGAATTCTTTGCTTCTTCTAATAAATGTATCTCTTCTCGTAGTGGATGCGCGTTCTTTTTTTCTATGCTTTGCATGAATCTCGCACCCGTGCCAGTAACAGCCGTGATATTGATATACGGTATTGTTTTCTTGGCAGTATCCATCTACTGGAGCTCCTAAAATCCACCTTTCACCCCCATGTCCGCACTGTTCGTGGTGAATGTGAATTCCCTCCCTCCCCCCGCTTTTTTCCACAGAATACATCCAATCGATCGCCCCATAACTGTTAGAACTTTTTGGGTAAAACGCTTTATCGAACGACGAACGCGGGCGCTCTAAATAATTACCATCACATACTATTTTGTCTCACCTTTCATACATTTTGGTCCGTGTCTCTTCATATTACTCGCTTTCGTGAATTTCTGTTTGCAATTATCGCAGGCGTAAATTTTAGATAGGTTTTTAAGGTTTTTTATCAGAAATGCGTGATTATTAAACAATCCTATTGTCATTGGTTTATTACCTATTTCCTTGTAGTGTGCTGGCACCTTTTTCAACCACCATACGTCACATTCGGTCGGTTGATATACTTCTATACCGATTTTAAAAAACTCTTCAACCTTTTTCAGGTCTGAAAAAGGAATTGGTGAAACCACATTATTACCGAAATATTGCTTACTAAATTCTCTCGCTTTGTCCGTACATCTGTCGGGTCTGTTACCTGTCATATGCATCGCTAAACATCTGAACAGACAAAGGTCGTCATTATACTTATCTAAAGAATACATACCTTTTCTATTCCTCAACCATTCTGGAAGTTCTCCTCCTGCCGCTTCTTTGGATTGTAGTCCCAAATCTATTCCCCTACTGCCCTGTATTAACTTTACGAAAACCTCTACCCATCTTACAAACTTCCACTTTGTATTCGGTCTGTCTATGTTATCGGACATTATTTGTGTTTGCTCCTTATCTGACAGCCATTTTTTAACTGTTTTCATTGATGATAGTGGTTCGCTACCACCGAGATTTTTGTGAAATATTAGAGTTATAGGTTTTCCATTTTTAGTTTCCTCCATATGTTCTAGCTTGTAAGAATATGAATATCTCAAATAAAAATTTGTTGTTAGATACGGAGCGAGTTTATCGGACATGCGTTCAGACTTGTTAATGTTAATGTTTTTACGAAAGGATAATGTAACTACCCACCCGTCTTCCATTTTCTACCTTTTCCAATGTTTCATCGTGAGCCCCCAATATTTCTTCACCTTTTTCCACTATCGTGCGAACTATAGATCTTTTATTTGGTATTTGGTCACCTGTGTGTCTAATTTGAGACGTGCTTGAAGGTAATTCTTTAGAATTAATTACACTAGCCCTTAGCTCCGCAATACTTTCTTTTTGAATTCTGTTACCAACTTCCTCCGCTAGTGAGAGGTCTTTAAATGCCCCTCTTTTATAGGCGCGGGTAAACCGCTTCATAAACGCCTCATTCTTTGTGGCGTTTATCAAATTTGTCAACCCCCTAACTCTCAACCGTTTACTATAAGTAATCCCTAGAGATTCGGCTTCTCTTCTCAAACTTTTGATTTCTGGCGTTATCATATTTTCTGTAATATACTTTTTGTATAACCTATGAAATTTATCTGTTCAATTGGTCGTGAAAACATTATGTTTTTTTCACTTCCAATTGAATATAAACATATACTTTTACATATATAATGGAGTGTGAGACATGTTGTAAGACGTTTACGCGTAAAGACTATCTACGAAGGCATCTAGCGAGACGTAGAAATGTTTTCTTGTGACCCCCAACACAATTTCAATGCCCCAGATGCCCTTGTAAATTCGTTAGTGCCCAAACTCTTTGTAGACATAAGCAACTACGCTGTCAGGTGGCTAAAGGTGAACGTGGTAGACTAGAGCTGGTAGAATTAGTTGCTGATCTGCGAAATAAATTAGCTATATCGGAGGAGAAAAATGGGGTGTTGGAATATAAACTATCACTCGTGGGCACATCCAATCGTGAATTGGTATTGCATTAATTATTTTCTCAAAAATTCATACATTTCCTCGTGGGGGTATTATAGGGGGTTGCAAATTTATGAATTTGCTGTCGGGAGACAATTTCCTCGTTAACCAATTTTTACTTTTTCGGGGGTGGTGGGGGTAGTATATAGGGTTATAAATGATACCACCGTAGGTGGTATCATTTTGACTCCCTCTATACTACTGAGGTTGCTGTTGTAGAGAGGTTGCTGTTGTAGAGAGGTGACTGTTGTAGAGGTTGCTGTTGTAGAGAGGTTGCTGTTAGAGAGGTGGCTGTTGTAGAGAGGTTGCTGTTATAGGGAGGTGGCCATTGATGGAGGTTTGACTGTAATAAACTTTGTGATTTGCCCGAATTAGAGTTTCAAAAATAGAGCCAAACCTTTTAAATTTTGTTATGAACACATTTTAATAAACCAAGTCACATATCGTATGTAAATGAGAATAGATAACGTTATTCAATGTTTAAAACATTGTTATTTCCATTCAGATGGGCAAAACAGGATGTTTTCTGCTAGTATGACGTCATAACGTTGCGATCATTTACATCTCATTGCTGTGCGTGTCTGCTGGCGCTAATCAGTCCTTGACGACGTGACCATTTGCCAGGAAAATAATCCAGTATGCAAGTGGTTTTAAATATGGTATACAGAAAATATACGCTTAGTGGGTATAAAATACAAAATTTATCCCACTTGTGTGTATATTTTTTGGCATTCTAACACACACATAGAGTTTATTCAACTACCATTTTGAAATACCGGATTTATTTCCCCGAGACATCATGGAATTCGATAAAGAAACGATAAACAAGTTTTTTTTCGGATTTACAGATGTCGAGGAAAATAAATTTGACGTTAGCGTATGAATTGTTACTTCGCCCGAAATGACGTCAAAACGTGACCTGACGTCAATTACGTCTTGCTAATATCTAGGAGGAAATCCCTCCAGAATCATGGTAAATCACTGGGTAGCATGTAATATTATGGGTATATTGTATTTCTATGTACAGGTGTTCATCGGTCACTCGGAGACGGTGGCCAAGCTGCTGTTCACCCCGGACGGAGCGAGCTTGCTCAGTGTCGGGGAGGCCATCTACCTCTGGGACTTCCTCGCCCTCGCTCCACCCTCGCCGAAGGAGTAAGCCGATCTAATATGTTTTATGCCCACTACAGGGGTCATACCAGTTATCCGGACAATCAGTTTATCGGACAAATGAAAATCCCTGTTAATTCAACGCATTCATTTGATCCGATTTTGCAACGAACACATCTAAGTTATCAGGTGCTTGCTGTTTCCATGCCAGTGTGAAGAATATATCGCCAAGGTAAACATTTTAGTGAAAATTCCTGAAAATATTCCTCAACTGTGTCCACAAGTTGTTTACAATGTCAAAAGTCGCGCGGGGGCTTCCAATTGAGTGTGCCCATTACGTCATTTCAGAGGTGTTCTATAAATACAATAAATTCTATAAATACATTGTTTTCCAAGAAGCGAATGGTGCTTGTTTTTTCTGCAATACCGTAAAATTATGATTTCAAGGTGAGAATACAAATTATAAGACGATTATACATTTGTCCGGATAACTTATTGTCGATGTTAATTTTGGGGCAATCTGACGACTGATGATCTGACCCAATTTTAAGTGAGAAAGATGGCACAGTTTGCTAAATAGTTTGCATGCGTTGAGAACGCAAGAACCGACGATTGTTCTGTGAAAATCTTATACCCGTAGCTGCTATTTTAAGAAATATATCGTAAAAAAACTGCCATTTTTGTCCGATAATCTGGAGGATCCCTGTATACCTCGGTTGGCATTACTGGTAGCCACAGTCGCCATTTGGCTACTAAAATTTCACAAATGGACATTTTTGCAAATAATTATTTCAGAAATTATTTTAAAAAGTGCTATGTTTTTACAAATATTGGACCAATGCATTGTTTTTCATTTTATTGGTCCATTTCAAAATCTTAGCGCTGACCTAGCTATACGATAGCAATGGGGTATATTGCTTTGCTTTTAAGGTTATGTACGTCCATCCGCACATGTGTACTCATGGGCATGCGTGTGTACATTCACATTTGCATCGAAAATATTGTAAGAGTTTCTCCATCATGCCATAACAATATTACTGGATGAACTTTAATATTGGCACAGATACATGTGAACATGCGACACACTCACACAACCATTAACATGGCCTTCACCTGCACAATGTCGCTGAAACATGTAGCTATTTTGTAGAGTCAAATATACCAAGGGGACATATCCATGTATTACAAACATAACGTCTAGTTATTGCATAAAATATGTCTGCCTTCATGTAATAACCTGTTGGTTTATAACTCGTACTACACTACTGTCTGTTCCACGTTTTTGGAAAGCTTCTTTGAAACCTGGTTAGATAGCTTGGAAATGATGTAACTAAGAAAACAAAAGTTATAAAATCCATCAAATAAAAAAAATTGTGGAGGGTGACTTTTTTATTATTGATAAAAGAGTACTTACATTTAAATAATTTTCAGGTTTTAATGTGTTTAATAGCCAAACGTTCGTCGGCGGCAAAACGTGGAACAGACAGTAGTTTAATAAATATCTAAACGAAGACCGCCACAGAAAACATCTTACGTGATATACGATACTGTGCTTGTGAAATAAATAGAACGTATGGTGATTTAATATGGTAATCATTAAATGTGGCTGTAACTGGACAAATATGCCTTCTGGGATTTGTTACCAGTACTCTAATAGTACACACTCCCATGGCCTGACTATGATCTATAGGGCTTGTTAGAAGCATACCGGGTGTTTCTTTGCTGGAATGACAAACAGTGGAGACCCTGAGACTCTGTTGAACAAGCCTTAACCGCTTCAACCCGACAGACCATATAGCCAACATGTGCAAACACTGTAGCTCCAGTTGAGCTGGCTCCTTACAGGCCATCTCATCTGTAGCCTATTTCACCAACATTGCAAAGTATACTTATCTAGCAAAGTATACTTTGAGGGAGTAATCATTTATTTTTCCCGAAATGCATTATTTCATATAGAACTAACGACTGCATGTATTTGATGATTAAAAGTATGCAGAATTATTATACTGAATTTATTACATTATCACAGCCAAAATGGCTGTGATAATGTAATAAATTCAGTATAATAAAAATTAATAAATTCATCCTTAAATTGAAAATTTCTCCCTCAAAGTATACTTTACTGGATAAGTATACTTTGCAATGTTGGTGAAATAGGCTACTGGATTTGCAGTATTTGTCAGTATTGTTAATTTTTTAAAACTGCTTTGTCTCATTATCAGAATACAGTGGATCCTCTCTAAACCGGACACACTGAGAAGTCCCCAGGGTGTCCGGTTTAGAGAGGCTCCACTTTAATTAAGCGCTCCATGAACAGTTTTTGTCATTTTCAATCATGAACAGACATGAAAATGACATAAATGACAATGAAACCCATCTAAATTAAACACAATGGGGTCGCCAGGGTGTCCGGTTTAGATAGGTTCTACTGTAGTTCAAAGTGTAACATAGAAAATCTAAAGGTGGATATTTATGGTTGGAAGAGTTAAACCTCATTCAGTCAATGCAGTGCAATTTCATTCATGCTGTGTGGCTGTGACTGGAGAAATGGAGCTTATGGGATTTGTGGATATTCAAATTTCTGATCCTGTAGTACACTCCAGAAGCCTGATAACGATCAAACATCTAAATTAGAAGCATGACAGGTGTTTCATTGACTGAAAGGCGAACAGTGCAGATCCTGATCAGGCTGCGGATGGACAGGCTGAGCTGGATCTACACTGGTCGCAAAACCCATTTCTGCAGTCACAGACACATATTTCCGCACTTTGACCAGACCTGCAGATTATCTGACAATTCGCTGTAGGGAAGGGAATGGATCGTGGCCTAGAGGATTATGACATTGGACTTCAATACCGGAGGTTGCGAGTTCAATCCCCTACAAAAAAATACGTTCACAGTATTTCCATCTTCGGAATACTGTTGAAACCGAGACCCCATCCTTACTTGACCGTAGCTGTTCACTTTCGTTGTAGGGGCCATCTTTGTGGCCAGGTAACACTATGTGTATATTCTATATGCCAATGAGACGTGCACTTTGTGTTACGTCGTTGTAGGGGCCGGGGTTATCAGGTGGACTACATGACGCGGCCCCTGGACAAGCCCCTGTCCCTGGAGCCTGGCGAGGCATACAGCCCCAGTCACAGCCTCGGGGAGTCGTTCCTCACGTACCCACGCAGCCCGCCCCGCCCACGCAGCCTCGGTGGCTCCCCGGGCAGAATTGCCGACTTCAGCTCCATTAGGAAGGATCCCAATGAAGGTAGGTTTAGATATACCTTATATAAAGTATTTACCGGATGAGTGATTCCTTGAAACTTTATATGCATGTTTATCGTCGTCCATATTTTCATTCCTCACCCCACCCATGTTCCCCATGCCCATGGTGAAGGTCAAATTTTCTGCTTGGAAGGGCTAATATGTGGTTGTGAATGGTGCTTATGGGTTTTGCTATTCAGATAAGCATGTGCATTCGCAGTCTGATCGAAATCTGCTCTGTTCGTCATTCCATCAATTAAGCACCCATCATTCTTCTAACAAGCAATAGAGACTGTTATCAGGCTACAGGAGTATGCTATTTGATCATGAGCTAAACTGTTAGCAAATAAGCCCCACTTCTCCAGTCACAGCCACATGTAGACTTTATTGGATCAGATATCGACGTTGAATCCGTGTCATCGGAGAAGGAGGCGCCGACTGTGAGACGAGACTTTGGTGGCCGATACAATTACCTGGTACACGCGGACACTGACACTGACCAGGCTCTGGTAATGCCATCAAATATTTAGTTTAAACAATGTTTATTATGCCATATAGTGTTTACCCTGTCCGTCTGTCGGTAGACAATTTTCCTTGTTCGGCGAACTACTTCTACAGTTTTGCTGTTGTATTCATGAATGCTCAACAGCAGTGGCAATTTGTTTCACGAACAATTTTCTGGTTTCAAATATTATTACCTGGAGCTTACCTGGATCTGTTGAACCTTAATTTAAGCACAATTGGTTATTAAGTCGCTGTTAAGTTTGGTGCATCTTTGTTACAAACACTAATTCTTAACTACATAAATGTATGTGGGGGTCTGCAGCTTCGACTAATAGATTACTTATATAATAATAATAATATTGTATAATGTCACTATTGTTGTCATGCGGTTTTAACTCCATAGAAATATTTTATACACGTATACATCAAAATAGATATAGCAGCTTATGAAATATATTTACCATACAATTTTTGTCGCGCCCGCTTGCGGAAAGCGCGATATAGTCGACACTTTGGCGTACGTACGTACGTACTTACGTACGCCAAAGCTTTCCGCAAGCGGGCGCGACAAAAATTGTATGGTAAATATATTTCATAAGCTGCGTGAGCTTTTTTCTAATCCTTATTTTGCATTTATGCTATATCTATTTTGATGTATACGTGTATAAAATATAAACGTGTATATAAACTATATACGTGTATATAAAGTGTGTCCGGTTAAAGTTTTTGGTTAAGTTTTTGGTTAAGTTTTTTGGTTTGTTTTTGGTTAAGTTTTTTGGTTGTTTTTTTATTAAAGTTTTTCGTTATACTATATCTCTGCAACTGCTTTGCCCATTACCTTGAAACTTCACATGGGTGTTTATCATCATCTATATTTTCATTCTACACCCCTCCCGTGCGGCCCCTGTGCCCAATGTCAAATTACTTTGAAGTTTTTGGTTAAGTTTTTTGGTTAAAGTTTTTCGTTATACTATATCTCTGCAACTACTTTGCCCATTACCTTGAAACTTCACATGGGTGTTTGGTCAAATTACTTTGAAGTTTTTGGTTAAGTTTTTTGGTTAAGTTTTTTGGTTAAAGTTTTTTGTTATACTATATCTCTGCAACTGCTTTGCCCATTACCTTGAAACTTCACATGTGTGTTTATCATCATCTATATTTTCATTCTGCCCCTCCCATGCGGCCCGTGTGCCCAATGTCAAAGTCAAATTACTTTGATGTTTTTGGTTAAAGTTTTTGGTTAAAGTTTGTTCATGTACTATATCTATGCACCTACTTTGCCCATTACCTTGAACCTTCACATGCCTGTTTATCATCATATATTTTCATTCTACCCCCCACCAGTGGTGCCCCTGTGACCAATGTCAAGGTCAAATTACTTTTTTTCGCGCCCGCTTGCGGAAAGCGCGATATAGTCGGCACTTTTACGTACGTACGTGTGTCCGGTTAAAGTTTTTGGTTAAGTTTTTTGGTTAAGTTTTTTGGTTAAGTTTTTTGGTTAAAGTTTTTCGTTATACTATATCTCTTTTTTTTAGTGTCCCTGCCTCGCCACAAGGCGCGACATGCAGGCCGCGGCCATCTAGTTTCTTATTAAGCCTAATTAAGCCCCCCCCCCCCCCCCCATCCCCCCCCCCCCCACCCCCCCCCCCCCCCCCAGGGTTATGCAATTTTTGTCGAGCCTGCTTGCGGAAAGCGAGACATAGTGATCACAATGACGTCCGGGTGTGTGTCCGTCCGTCCGTCCGTCCGTCCGTCCGTCGGGCAGACATTCGGGTACTTATGTGGCTAGCCCCACAGGGTTATGGACTTGTTAAAGGATAGGGTTGGTTACAATTAGCCACCTAAAACATCGTTTTATGTGGCTAAAAATGGTTTTATGTGGCTAATATTTAACATGCGATAAGCCACATAGTTACCTGAAAGTAAAGACGTCCGTCCGTCCGTCCAGGCAGACATTAGGGTACTTATGTGGCTAGCCCCACAGGGTTATGGACTTGGTAAAGGATAGGGTTGGTTACAATTAGCCACCTAAAAAATCGTTTTATGTGGCTAAAAATCGTTTTATGTGGCTAATATTTAACATGTGATAAGCCACATAGTTACCTGAAAGTAAACACGTCCGTCCGTCCGTCCGTCCGTCCGGGCACACATTAGGGTACTTATGTGGTAGGGGGCATGGCCTAAGACAATAGAAGACAATGGAACTTATTCCGTACCCCGTAAGCCTATTGTGTCTTACGGGGTATTTCCTTTGATCTTTTATATAGCAAGTACCCCCTAAGGTCCGAAATGTAAGTTCGTCCGTCCGTCCGTCCAGGCCAACATCGGGGGTTTAGGAGCTTAGGGTAAGGGTTAGTAACAAAGGATTCCTTTGTTATAGTCGGTAAGCTCGTAATTCCATTGATCTTTAGGAGCTAATCCTTTGATCTTTTAAAGAACAAAAAGCTCATAACTCCCAAATGTTTGGTCCGTCCGTCCGTCGTCCGTCCGTCCGTCCGTCCGGGCACACATTAGGGTAAAAATCGTTTTATGTGGCTAATATTTAACATGTGATAAGCCACATAAGTATCCTTTGTAAGAACGTCCGTCCACTCCGTCCCGGGCAGACTTTGGTATTATGGCTAGCCCCACAGGGTTATGGACTTTTAAAGATAGGGTTGTTACAATTAGCCACCTAAAACATCGTGTGGCTAAAAATGGTATGTGGCTAATATTTAACTGCATAGCCACATATTACCTGAAAGTAAAGACCGTCCGTACCGTCCGCCCGTGTCGTAGGCACACACAGGGTACTTATGTGGCGGACCCCACAGGTTATGGACTTGGTAGGGTTGGTTACAATTAGTCACCTATCTTTTATCGGCTAAAAAAAAATCGTTTTATGTGGCTAATATAACATGTTTTATGCAACATAATATGTAAGAACGTCCGTCCGTCACCGTGCGCAAACGGGGTAGACCTTAGGGTAAGGGTTAGTAACAAAGATTCCTTTGTTCTTTTCCGTAAGCTCCTAATACTTTGATCTTTAGAGCTTATCCTTTGATCCTAAAGACAAAAAGCCCATAACTGCCAAAAACGTTTGACGCCGTCCTCCGCCGTCCGTCCGTCCGTCCTCCGTCCGCCGTCCGGTCCTCCTCCCGGTCTTCACCACCTTCCGGGCACACATTAGGTACTATGTGGCTAGCCCCACTGGGTATGGACTTGTTAAAGGATAGGGTTGGTTACAATTAGCCACCTAAAAAATCGTTTTATGTGGCTAAAAATCGTTTTATGTGGCTAATATTTAACATGTGATAAGCCACATAAGTTACCCTAAGTAAGAACGCCGTCGTCCGTCCTCCGTCCGTCCGCCGCACACATTCCTGGTACTTAGTGCTAGCACAGGGTTTATGGACCTTGTTAAAGGATAGGGTTGTTACAATTAGCCACCTAAAAAACGTTTAGTTCAAAAATCGTTTTATGTGGCTAATATAACATGTTAAGCCACATAAGTCTATGAAGCACTCGTCCCGTCCGTCCTCCGCCGTCCGTCCGTCCGTCCACCGTCCGTCCCGTCCGTCCTCCGGGCAGACATTAGTACTTATGTAACTGCCCCACAGGTTATGACTTAAAGAGGGTTGGTTACAATAGCCACCAAGATATCGTTTTATGTGGCTAAAAGTGTTTTATGTGGCTAATATTTAACATGCGATAACCACATAGTTACCTGAAAGTCGTCCTCCACCGTGTCCGTCCGTCCTCCGCCAACATCGGGGTTTAGGAGCTTAGTAAGGGTTCCGTAACAATGTTCCTTTGTAGTCCGGTAAGCTCCTAATCCATTGATCTTTTAGGAGCTAACCTCCGATCTAAAGAACAAAAAGCATAACCAAATGTTTGAACCGTCCGTCCGTACGTCCGTCCGTCCGGGCACACATTAGGGTACTTATGTGGCTAGCCCCACAGGGTTATGGACTTCGTAAAGGATAGGTTGGTTACAATTAGCCACCTAAAAAATCGTTTTATGTGGCTAAAAAGGTTTTATGTGGCTGGAATATTTAACATGTGATAAGCCACATAGATAGTACTGTAAGAACGAAAGTCCGTCCCGCCGTCGTCCGTCCGTCCGTCCGTCCGTCCGTCCGTCCGTCCACCGTCCGTCCGTCCGTCCGTCCGTCCGTCCGTCCGTCCGTCGGTCGTCGTATCCGTACGTCCATCCGTCCGGGCGGCACATTAGACTTATGTGGCTACCCCACTGGGTTATGGACTTGTTAAAGGATAGGGTTGGTTACAATTAGCCACCTAAAAAATCGTTTTATGTGGCTAAAAATCGTTTTATGTGGCTAATATTTAACATGTGATAAGCCACATAGTACCCTAAAGTAAAGACGTCGTCCGTCCGTCCGTCCGCCCGTCCGTCCTCCTCCGTCCTCCGCCGTCCGTCCGCACACATACGTCCTTAGGTGGTTAGAGGCTGGCCTAAGACAAAAGAATCAATATTTATTCCGTTGACCACTAACCTAGTCCTTAGGTGGTCATTCCTTTGTCGTTTTTATATAGTCACCTAAGGGAGTCACGTAAGACGTCCGTCCGGGCACACATGGTACTTATGGCTAGACAGGGTTATGGACTGTTAAAGGATAGGGTTGGTTACAATTACCACTAAAAAATCGTTTATGGCAAAAATCTTGTCTAATATTTAACATGTGTAAGTTACATAAGCCACCTAAAGAAGACCTCCGCCGTCCATCCGTCCGTCCTCCGTCCGTCCCGTCCGGCACATTAGTGGTTTTATGTGGTACCCCACATTTATGGACTTGTTTAAAGGATAGGGTTTGTTACAATTAGCCACTAAGATAGTGTATACAAAATGGTTTTAGCTAATATTTAACACGTAAGCCACTGTTACCTGAAAGTCGTCCGTCCGTCCGTCCGTCCGTCCGTCCGGGCCAACATCGGGGGTTTAGGAGCTTAGGGTAAGGGTTAGTAACAATGGATTCCTTTGTTATAGTCGGTAAGCTCCTAATTCCATTGATCTTTAGGAGCTAATCCTTTGATCTTTTAAAGAACAAAAAGCTCATAACTCCCAAATGTTTGAACGTCCGTCCGTCCGTCCGTCCGTCCGTCCGTCCGTCCGGGCACACATTAGGGTACTTATGTGGCTAGCCCCACAGGGTTATGGACTTCGTAAAGGATAGTGTTGGTTACAATTAGCCACCTAAAAAATCCTTTTATGTGGCTAAAAATGGTTTTATGTGGTTAATATTTAACATGTGATAAGCCACATAAGTATAGTACTGTAAGAACGTCCATCCGTCCGTCCGTCCGTCCGTCCGTCCGTCCATCCGTCCGGACGTCCGGGCACACATTAGGGTACTTATGTGGCTAGCCCCACAGGGTTATGGACTTGGTAAAGGATAGGGTTGGTTACAATTAGCCACCTAAAAAATCGTTTTATGTGGCTAAAAATGGTTTTATGTGGCTAATATTTAACATGTGATAAGCCACATAAGTATAGTAATGTAAGAACGTCCGCCCGCCCGCCCGCGCACGCCCGCCGCCGTGCCCGCCCGTCCCGCCCGCCCGCCCGCCCATTGGTAGGAATGATCGATGTACATTGATCTTTCAAAGTTGTTAAAATAGTGACCCCGGGGTCAAAAATGGGCGTGGCCCGTGGGGTCAAATTGGGGTCAAATTTTATTTTTCACTGAATATGGTTATGTCATATATCAAATTGAAGGTATCAATGAGGCGATTACTCTGGTGCATTTCTTGTCAAAATCGGATTCTTATGTCATCCAAGATGGCCGCCGAAAGGTCAAAAGGTCATTCTTTTATTAGAGATTTCAAAATTCTTCTTCACATGAACCGCTTGGCCCATGGTAGCCAAACTTGAAAGTTATGGTCCATGGGTGAAGCCTTTTCAGATTTGTTAAAATCGAGGTCATCGCTAATCCAAGATGGCCGCCGTCTAAAAATAGCATAAATTCTTAAAAAATCTTCATCTCATGAACCGCTAGCCGGATTTCGACGAAACTTGGTAGGAATGATCGATGTACAATGCTCTTTCAAATTTGTTAAAATGGTGACCCCGGGGTCAAAAATGGGCGTGGCCTGTGGGGTCAAATTTTATTTTTGACCGAATATGGTCATGTTATATATCATATCGAAGGTATCAATCAGGCGATCACTCTGGTACATTTTTTGTTGAAATTGGATGGTCATGTCATCCAAGATGGCCGCCGAAAGGTTAAAAGGTCGTTCTTTTTTTAGAGATTTCAAAATTCTTCTTCACACGAACCGCTTGACCCATGGTGGCCAAACTTCACAGTTATGGTCCATGGGTGAAGCCTTTTCAGATTTGTTAAAACGGAGTTCGTCGATAATCCAAGATGGCCGCTGTCTGAAAATAGCACAAATTCTTAAAAAATCTTCTTCTCATGAACCGCCAGCCGGATTTCGACGAATCTTGGTAGGAATGATCGATGTACAATGCTCTTTCAAAGTTGTTAAAATGGTGACCGCGGGGTCAAAAATGGGCCTGACCCGTGGTGTCAAATTGGGGTTAAATTTTATTTTTGACCGAATATGGTCATGTCTATATCAAATTGAAGGTATCAGAGAGGCGATCACTCTGGTACATTTTTTGTTGAAATTGGATGGTCATGTCATCCAAGATGGCCGCCGAAAGGTTAAAAGGTCGTTCTTTTTTTTAGAGATTTCAAAATTCTTCTTCACACGAACCGCTTGACCCATGGTGGCCAAACTTCACAGTTATGGTCCATGGGTGATGCCTTTTCAGATTTGTTAAAACGGAGTTCGTCGATAATCCAAGATTTTATGTCTGAAAATAGCACAAATTCTTAAAAAATCTTCTTCTCATGAACCGCCAGCCGGATTTCGACGAATCTTGGTAGGAATGATCGATGTACAATGCTCTTTCAAAGTTGTTAAAATGGTGACCCCGGGGTCAAAAATGGGCCTGACCCGTGGTGTCAAATTGGGGTTAAATTTTATTTTTGACCGAATATGGTCATGTCTATATCAAATTGAAGGTATCAGAGAGGCGATCACTCTGGTACATTTTTTGTTGAAATTGGATGGTCATGTCATCCAAGATGGCCGCCGAAAGGTCAAAAGGTCGTTCTTTTATTAGAGATTTCAAAATTCTTCTTCACACGAACCGCTTGGCCCATGGTGGCCAAACTTCACAGTTATGGTCCATGGGTGAAGCCTTTTCAGTTGTTAAAACGGAGGTCATCGCTAATCCAAGATGGCCACCGTCTAAAAATAGCACAATTTTTTTTAAAACACATGAACTCAATGTCACATTCTCCTCTGGTGTTCATGGAGTCAGGTGAGCGAGTTAGGGCCATCATGGCCCTCTTGTTTAATACCTTATATCTCTGCAGTCGTAAGTCACATTGACTTGAAACTTCATATACTTATTAGTCATGATCCATATATTCATGCTGTATCCCACTCATGCGGCCCCTGTGCCCAAGGTCAAGGTGAAATGACTTAGAAGTTTGCTTTCCGAAATCTGCGTTAAATTTTTTAAATACCTTATATCTCTGCAGTCCTAAGTCACATTGACTTGAAACTTCATATACTTATTAGTCATCATCCATATATTCATGCTGTATTCCACTCATGCGGCCCCTGTGCCCAAGGTCAAGGTCAAATGACTTAGAAGTTTGTGTTCTGAAATCTGCGTTAAAGTTTTTAAATACCTTATATCTCTGCAGTCCTAAGTCACATTGACTTGAAACTTCATTTGCTTATTAGTCTTGATCCATATATTCATGCTGTATCCCACTCATGCGGCCCCTGTGCCCAAGGTCAAGGTCAAATGACTTAGAAGTTTACGTTCCGAAATCTGCGTTAAAGTTTTTAAATACCTTATATCTCTGCAGTCCTATGTCACATTGACTTGAAACTTAAAGCATTGGACTTCAATACCGGAGGTTGTGAGTTCAATCCCCACCTATGCATGGAAAATTGCTTGCATTGTATACAGTACGATAACAAGTGGGTACAGTAATGAATTTTTTGAATGGACATTTTTTATGTCACAGGTCTTCCACCTGTGATTTCGGCACCTTGATTCATCGTCTCAACCTCTCATCATCCTGGAGACAATTATAATAATGTTTCCAATATCTTATTATCACCTTGTCGATATGCTAGAGGGGATATAGTGTTAGTCCATGTATGTATGTGCGAACGTATGTGCGTACGTTAATAACACCTTTCATATTTCAATAACTTATGAACTGCTTCACCGATTTTAATAATATTTGGCCACAATGTGTGTCTATGGAAGGTGCTTTCGTTTGCATATGACCCACGTCCGACTGCCCAAGGTCAAGATCACTGAGGACTTATATTCACCTTGTTTGTAACGCAAATATGTTTATTCAATAACTTGTTTATTATCTAGGCTGCTAGCGAGGGGATTAGCTTGGTGAAAAGATGCCCTTGTTCAAATTACTATTGTGCAGATTGCTTATTTGTTTCTTTGATCGAATAGCGAACAGTGCAGATCCTGAGCAGACTGTGTACAGCTCATCGGTATTCAAATTGGCAATTGCGTTGCTTTGTACAGTGAAACTAAACAGTGTGATGTCAAACAGACAATTTCCGCCAAGTTGTTCTAAGGGAAGTTACTCTCAATTTCGGTAAACTATTTACAAGATTGTTCTATAAACTTAAACCAACCAACCCCAACCGTGATCACATGATAACAAATGTGGTTATGACTGGAGTAATGGGTCTTGTTTGTGTTGCGATCAGTGTAGATCCAAATCAGCCTGTGCATTCGCACAGTCTGATCAGGATCTGCACTGTTCGCCATTCCATCAATAAAACACCTGTCATGCTTCTAACAGACAATATAGATCATTATCAGGCTACAGGAGTCTGCTATTTGATCAGGAGTGACACTGGTCGCAAATCCCATCCGACCAATTTCTCCAGTCACAGCCATATTATGTGCCCACAGGCTGACATCACAGACTCTCTTGCGAGAAGCCCGTACAACCAACGACCCGCCCACCATGTCACTCCGTCCCGTAGCTCCACCCATCACCCCCAGACTCCGCCCAGACATTCCGCCCACCAGTCGGCGCCCGGTCTGAAGACTCCCAACAAGAAGGGGCCGGTGGCAGCCGTTTGTAGACCCAGCTCTGTGAAGCATTTCATCCAAAGGGAGAAGAAGTATTCCATGGCGCAGGTTTGTGATTGGCTGGGTTACATTGAGTAGTATATAGGGAGTCAAAATGATACAACCAACGTTTGTAATGTTATTGAGCTGTATTGTAGCCCCCACCACCAACCAAAAGTTGGTGGTGGTATTGAATGATAAAAAGTGGTTTGTAGTCCCAATTATATTGGAAATTGACTTTTGAAAAAAAGTCGAAATCATTAATGCAATTTCAATACGTCCGCGTGTGATAGTTTATATTCCAACACCCCATTTTTCTCTTCCAATATAGCTAATTTATTTAGCAGATCAGCAACTAATTCTACCAGCTCTAGTCTACCACGTTCACCTTTAGCCACCTGACAGCGCAGTTGCTTATGTCTACAAAGAGTTTGGGCACTAACGAATTTACAAGGGCATCTGGGGCATTGAAATTGTGGGGCGACACAAGGATATTTCTTTGCTAGATGCCTTCGCAGGTTGACCGGTCGTGCAAAAATTTTACAACATGTAACACACTCCATTTATACTATGAGATATAAATGTTCAATTGGTGTCATAAATACATAAGTTAAAAGGGGGACCAATTGAACAGATAAATTTCATAGGTTATAACAAAAGTATATACAGGAAATATGATAACGCCAGAAACTAGAGCAGATATAGAAAGTTTGAGAAGAGAAGCCGAATCTCTAGGGATTACTTTATAGTAAACGGTTGAGAGTTAGGGGGTTGACAAAGCTGATAAACGCCACAAAGAATGAGGCGTTTATGAAGCGATTTAGCCGAGCCCACAAACGAGGAGCCTTTAAAGACCTCTCACTAGCAGAGGAAGTTGGTAACAGAATTAAAAAAGAAAGTATTGCGGGGTTAAGGGCTAGTGTAATAAAACCTTCAAGCACCAATTCCAGACGCACAGGTGACACAATACAAAATAATTTGGAGAATAAGAAAAAATCTATCGTTCGCGCGATAGTGGAAGAAGGTGAAGAAATATTGGGGGCTCATGATGAAACATTGGAAAAGGTAGAAAAGGGAAGACGGGTAGTTACATTATCCTTTCGTAAAAACATTGACATTAACGAGTCTGGACGCATGTCCGATAAACTCGCTCCGTATCTAACAACAATTTTTTTTTTGAGATATTCATATTTTTACAAGCTAGAACATATGGAGGAAAATAAAAATGGAAAACCTATAACTATAATATTTCACAAAAATCTCGGTGGTAGCGAACCACTATCATCAATGAAAACCGTTAAAAATTGGTTGTCAGATAAGGAGCAAACACGAATAATGTCTGCTAAAATAGACAGACCAAATACAAAGTGGAAGTTTGTAAGATGGGTAGAGGTTTTTGTAAAGCTAATACAGGGCAATAGGGGAATAGATTTGGGACTACAATCCAAAGAAGCAGCAGGAGGAGAACTTCCAGAATGGTTGAAGAATAAAAAAGGTATGTATTCTTTAGATAAGTATAATGACGACCTTTGTCTGTTCAGGTGTCTAGCTTTGCATATGTCAGGTGCAAGACCTGACAGATGCACGGACAAGGCAAAAGAACTTAGTAAACAATATACCGGTAGTAATGTGGTTTCACCAATTCCTTTTTCAGATCTGAAAAAGGTTGAATAGTTTTTTAAGATCGGTATAGAAGTATATCAACCCACCAAATGTGACGTATGGTGGTTGAAAAAGGTACCAGCGCACTATAAGGCAATTGGTAATAAACCAATGACAATAGGACTGTTTGATAATCACGCATTTCTGATAAAAAAAACCTTAAAAAAAATTTCTAAAAAACTATCTAAAATTTACGCCTGCGATAACAGAAATTCACGAAAGCGAGTTGACACGGACCAAAATTTATGAAAGGTGAGACAAAAGTAATATGTGATGGTAATTATTTAGAGCGCCCGCGTTCGTCGTTTGAGAAAGCGTTCTACCCAAAAAGTTCTAACAGTTATGGGGCGATCGATTGGATGTACTCTGTGGAAAAGCAGGAGGGAATTCACATTCACCACGAACAGTGTGGACACGGGGGTGAAAGATGGATTTTAGGAGCTCCAGTAGATGGATACTGTACAGAAACCAATACCGTATATGAATATCACGGCTGTTACTGGCACGGGTGTGAGATTCATGCAAAGCATAGAAAAGAAGAACGTGCATCCACTATGAGAAGAGATAAATTTATTAGAAGCAAAGAATTCAACCTAGTAGTTATGTGGGAATGCGAATTCCAAAGAACGGGTAAAGATATAAAGATCGGATGCGACACCACTCTTTATCCATATCAGATAATATATGATTTTGAGGCGTATCTCCAGCAAGAATTTGAAACGCTAAGTAATAGTTTAGAGTACGAAGCTGAGCACGTTCCGGTAAGCGTTAGTATAGGAGATCATTTCTCAGGAACAGTAACTCATATTTGTGATAAAGATCCTGCAAAACTGATAGAAAAATTTGTAGAAGATTTGAAAGTCAGGGGAAAAGCTATAAGAGAAGAAGTATGGTCAAGATATGAGTTTAATACAGAACATTTACGTGAAAAACAAATTTCCCAGATCGAGCAGTGGATATATCAAGTACCGGTTATAGGTTTTAACAGCAGTAAGTACGATATAAACTTAATAAAGAAATATCTAGTAGGCGAACTGGCATCAACAACAAAGAAAATAATGGTCGGAAAACGTGCAAACGCAACAATATTTCTATTTACTCCAGAGTTTAGATTTCTTGATGTAATACTTTACCTAGGACCTGGTGTAAATTACGATAGTTGGATAAAAGCCTACGACTGCAAAGGACAGAAATCTTTCTTTCCTTACGTGTGGTTTGATTCTCCAGACAAACTGGATTACCCAGGACTACCAGATATAGAGAAGTGGTATTCCAAACTATCTGGGAAAATGTTAATAGATGAAACAGAATTAAGTAAATGTCGTAGAATTTTCGAAGAAAAGAATATGAAAACTTTCAGAGATTGGTTGAAATATTACAACGATTTAGATGTAGCACCGTTCCTAGAAGCGGTGGGGAAAATGTGTGAATTTTATAAACACAGAGGTGTGGATATTTTCAAAGATGCGGTAACACTACCTGGAGTAGCTATACAATATTTATTGAGAGGAACCATTAAACCACCCACCACCAGTGCGGCTGATGTACATGCACATGCTCGGGATGCACTATAAGCGCCACAGAGAGAAACATACGAAATGATGAAAGGTGCTCTAGTCGGAGGCCCATCGATCGTATTTACAAGATATGCCGAAGCGGGTGTTTCAAAGATTAGAACTCCAATTCACGAATTGGGTGGTAAAACATGCCAGGCCATTTTGGGGTATGATGCAAACGCATTATATTTATCTACGTTAAATAAAGAGATGCCGTGTGGGAGAGAAACTATACACCATGTAGAACCAAATAAGAAACCAGTAGCGGATATAATGAAATTATTAGGAAACTCGTGTTGTGGCAAAATGATAGAGGCAACAGAGAGACATTTAAATACGACATATACACAAGACGAAACCTGTGTTGACAAAGCATTAAGATCTGCATTCTTTGACGATTTGGAAGAGATAGGAGATGCGTACGAAATATCTTCCCGAAAACCCCGGTGTGCAGTAAAGAGACCCTTCTACTGGAATAGCGGTTTATCAACTCGCTAAATTGAGAATGTTGGAATTTTACTACGAATTTGTAGACAAATACGTAAAAAGAGAAGACTTTGAATTAATACAGATGGACACGGATAGTATGTTTATAGGAGTTAGTGGAAAAACAATAGAGGAATTGATTAGACCTAACTTACTAGACGAGTTTGAAAAAGAAAAAAAGAAATGGTTGGCTTGGGATAAATGGAGCGAAAGAGAGCCAGGACTTTTCAAAATTGAATTTAGCGGAGATAGGGCGATAGCGTTATCTAGTAAGTGTTATTTTGTAGAAAAATTTAATTCCATAAATAAAAACTCTGCGAAAGGAATGTCCAATAGAACTAACAATTTAAATTGGGATAGATATAAACGAGTAGTAAGTGAAACTATAGAAGATGGAAAACACAATATAGATGTAGCACAAAATAGAGGATTCAAAATGAGAGACGGCATTATGAAAACGTACTGTCAACAAAAATTAGGACTCTCGGCGTACTACGATAAAAGACGCGTGTTACCAGACGGAATACATACAGAACCTCTCTATGAATACTAAAGACTCTGACGATCCGATCATAAGAAGTTCTTTGCGAACAAACCCGCGAGATGGACCATCATCCAAATAGTAGAGCACGGGCTCATCGGGTTTGGTAATAGATCGATCTAGATGATATACATTGAGAGACCACACGGGATCAGTCGCACGGCGGCGACCACCTTCGAGCTCTCCCGGTTGATAGAGGTACCGGACGGCAACATCCGATGGAAGTCGTTTCTCCGCTAAACCAACGCCCGCACAAGACGGCGGATGGTTTGTGCGACACCGTTTTTGCCTTGATAGCATCTACGGGTTTCTTACCGATCAATCTGGTCACCTCGCCGTTAAGTGCAGAGACCACGGGGGGTAGCATGGTCACCCACTCGTTCGATTGCGTATGAGGGTCTACAAGCTCTTTGGCATATTGGTGTCCGAACAGCCTCTCAGCCAGGGTTCGATTGAACCGCTCCACGATTCCCTGGTCCCGGTGGATGTTGATGCGGCCGCGTCTGACAGAAACTTTGTGTTTAGACAATAGATGAGAAACCGCGCCCATGAACTCGTGGCCGGGATCGACCTGGAGAAGATTCAGCCATTTGAGAGGACTCCTCTTATATATTCGGGAAAGAGCCTCGGCCACCTCCTTAGACTCTTTCGTAGCTAGTGGCTCAGCCCCCTTATAGCAACTCGCTACGTCAACGACTGTCAGTGCGTACTTGTACGTTTTGCGACCGACGCGATCGTGAGGGAGAAACAGGAGATCTGCTTGGTGAACTTGATTCGGAACTGGTACGTCGAATTTCTGGCGCGGAATATTGTGAGGCGCGGGTAAATAGATCTGCCAGAGGGCCTGCTTCTTGAGCCATTCCTTGGTGGTGTTTTCGGAAACCTTGGTCGCCGCCGCGAGGTTCTTGATGGCCACCAGTCCCTTCCAGTAGCCGCGGGGGCTGTAGTATGTGTTTGCTAGCTTGCGCGCTAGACGAACCGATAGTTTGGTATCAAGTTTGTGTGTGTCCATCGTATGTGAGGTATTTTAATAGATCGGACAATCTCCAACATGCCTTCGCCAGATCGTCCGGTAACTGCGTTGTTAATAATAAACCTTTGTTGGAAGTACAATTGCGATTGTCGCTGCAACCCCAATCACAATTGGAGGTTAAGTTCTGAAGGAACTTGGAGGAATCTAATTCAACAGTGTTGATGGAGGAATCTAACATCCGCATTTGCGAAAAGGGTGGCCGCTTTTTCGTCCTCGCGCCACGTCTCGAGAGAATCTCGGGCCAGACGGATCATACCCTTTGCGCCAGCTAAACGGTGTTTAAGGGCAGTGTAGCCTACATCGATCAGAGCAAAATAAAGTTTGTCAACTAACATCGTTCTATATATATATATATATTTTTAAAAAAAAATTTAAACTAATTATTGCTTTTGCTTATTGCTTTTGCTTATTGCTTATTTCAATCTCGATTGAATATAGTAGCTGACGAGACCCACCACACCCATTCCCACGACGATGAACGCGATCTTGCGGTCTTTTTGAGCCTCTGTCGGTACATAGAAATCTGAAAGTTGGGGCTCGGGATTCATTGGATTGAGACTTCTCTGTGGATATGCCAGCGCGTACTCGCGGTTGGCTTCTTCAACGTTCTGGAAAGTTTGCGCGGCGTGATTCTCGCGGCGAAGCTCTTCGTTGACCCAGTGCAGATGGGCGGTTCGTTTTTTAGACCATGCTGCGTCTGCGCTCTTGAGTTGTTCTTCAGCTAAATCGTGACACTTGCGCTCCTCATGCACGTCCGATTTTCCTATTAACGAGAATAAATAGTTGCTACCGCCGAATGCCACAGCGCTCACGACTGCACCACCTACTATTACTGCGATCAAAGCCATTATTTCCATATATTAGAGAGTAGAATTCCAGCTTTAATTAGATAATCTCGGGTCCAAACTGCGGCCGCTACATCTAAGGTCACGAGCCCTACGTCTCTCACAGAGAAGTCCAATTTGGGAGCGGCCACTCCTAAGGCCATCTTTGATAGTCGAGCATACCCGATACTGAGACCTGATATCACCACGGCGTGATAAAGCGCATTCACTATCATTTTACCATCGTTTTCAGCCATTGTTGATAACTATAATTATTGCATATAAAAGGGATCGCGATCAATGTTTAAATGGGGCGCAATCGGTTTCGTAACTTTCTTCGGAACCGACTCCCAACTCCAATTCGTGAATTGGTGGGGGTTGTTTTTTCAATCGGGATTGGTGTAATAGGGGATATTTCAGCACACACAGGGTGTCCACAACTGCCAGACCACCACCAACAACCCACGGGACAATCTTCCATTAAGGATTGGTGTAATAGGGGGTAGGAGCTACAGCAATCGGGGATTGCTCTTCCAACTGCCTCTCCTGTTCCAATTCGTGGATTGGGGGAGAAACAGCTGCCACCGGGTGTTTTGCCGTTTCAACAGCAGGAACAGCAATCGGGGATTGCAACGACCGTTTGGCCTCTCGAAGCTCGGCGAGTATTTTATCTTGTTTAACTTTTCGGGTGGCAGCCGCTGCCCGCCCAGCTGCCTGTCTTTTTGGGTTTTTATGTCGTGCAACCGGAGCTTGCTCCGTTGGAGGATCAATCGGAGTTGGAAATGCTGCAATCGGGTTCAACAGTGTTGGAGCAATCGGGGATTGCTGTTCCGTCACTCTCGCAGGTGTGTCTTGTATCATCATTTTCTGAGCTTATAGTTCGTGGGCATATATGTCCAAATTGACAGTGTTTACCCGTGGTCAACGCGGTTGTCAGCGAAGCTAAGTACATTCCAAACTTGTGATAAATTGAGCAGTAGGCTGTTCTAAGAGTGTGTCCTATAAAAGGGTCAGTCTCTAGATCGCGAATCAACCCCGCGGTGTTTGGTATAGGGAGAAGTATACTAACAGTGGTAGCGTACAGATGAATAGCCGCCGATCCAAGAGTTTTTGTCATCTCTGCCCCCAATTTAGATTCGTATCGCGCATACATTTTATCAATCTCCACATCTGACATCTTATCCACCTGACAAACTGAGAACATTGTTAAGTATTTGTTAAGCATTGTTCAGCAATTGCAATTTTCTTAAAATTAATTGATAACTTCATAATTTGTGGGTTGATCAGTCTTTAGCAGAAGCTTGGCGTGCTTAGTTTCCGAAAGCATCTGTCTAACCTCCAGGCGCTCCTCGCGCATTGGAATAACGTCGTTCTCTCGAAGACAGTCATCGAATGAGTCTCGGTCCTTGCAGTGAAAGAGGGCGACCCATTTCGTTTGCTCGCGCAGATCCTTGAGGACGGCATTGTACTTCTGAGTGGTGATCCATACACTTTGCCCCGCATGGCGGCCAGAAAATGCGAGCTCAGAGAGCATGTCCTTCTGGCATCGCCGCCTTGGCCGAGCAGTCGTCAATCACATATAGGGTGGGCTCGTCCTGAAATATTTGGTAGGAGACACACAACCAATCGTGAAGCCTGTCGCCGGGGTCAAAGACGTATATCTCAGGGTCGGCCCATATCCACGGGCACCGCTGATAAGTGTCGTTGTGCCGCACAGTGGGACACAGGATCACAATGTGTCGAAAGACATTGCGATAGGACCCCTCGAGCAAGTCGAGGATGAAAACCGTTTTTACACATCCTGTCTTCCCACATATTATGGCAGAGTGGGCATCTTTCGGTAGAGTTAAATCTCCAATCGTGAATTGGTGTTGATTTTTTATTAACAAATCTTTAGATTGATTTATTAAATCAGTAGAGTGCTGAGACGTATCGACCATCTTCGATGTTGAGTTGTGCGTCTGTAATTATATATAAGTACACGTTCAATGGCCCATCTCCATCCGCCTCTTTGGTTATCTGGATCGTCACACCCTCACTAGCGTTCTCAACTTGACGTCCACTACCGTGCATTTGGTCGTCGTCGCTGGCTCGCATGTCTAGCCATAACGAGTACTTGGAAGTCAGGAATTCCGCGAGGGAGACGTCCGAGAGCTGCAGGTCTTTGGCAACCGCGGCAACCTCCGGGAACCGCTTAGAGCCGGAAGCAAACTGCTTTCTGACTTTGTCCCACTGCTGGTGTGCGCGAAGAGCCGCGCTGTAGAGTTGATTGGGGACTCCCTCGATCGTTACCTCTACCTTTGTGATTTTGGGGTTATAGAATTTGTCGGGTTTTCTAACCCCGAGCGCGAATCGACCCTCCTCGGAACAGCATCAGTATACCTTTCATCAAGCGGGCGGGTATGTTGACATTAATATTCCACAATGTGTCGCTTTTGTCTTTCGTCATCTTGCGGTGGCGAAGAACTCGGTCGTAAAGTATGGCAACACGACCGGCGTACTGGGTTCTGATCAATCGCGCGAGTTCGGGCATCGTGACCATGTCGTACTCCAGCGAAACATTGTCGATCGTATACGTCGATGCCAGGTCAGTGGCTATGAGAACTCAGCCGTAGTCGTTGAACGTTAGTTCGTATTCGAGGCGGTCCGCCAAAGTGCTCCGATAGTAGGGCATGTGACTCTCCAGCAACTCGAAGTCGAGCGGGATGTAGAAGCGGTTGCCCTAAGTGGCCGTGATCGCGTTGTCGCTCGCGTTGTTATCTACCTTGTTACCAGCCCCGATTCTAAGTCTGGTTACGTTCCTATTTTGGCTGATGTCAATACCCTGATAGACCGCATTTTCGTGCTCTTGCGCCGTCTTGCGTCCTGATAGCAATGGTAGACGTCGCTGTCGTCGATCGACATCACCTCATTACCAGAAATCTTTATCATGGTCTTCTTGACGATGGCGCGACCCAGGTTCTGAACGACGGTTCGGTCCGCGTCCATCGAAGTCAGCGAAATAGTGAAAGCGAGGCGAACAGTCCCCGGCACAATGACGTCGTTAGCTCCGAGGTTGTTGAAGCGGACTAAGAGCTGCTGGTTCTGGTCGATCGTCGATGGGTTGTTCGTAATAACGACGCTCTGTCTCACGCCTTTTGCCCCGAGGGGCTCACGCAGTCTGCGGTATGGATTGAGTTTGCGACCGTATTGACTCGAAGACATATTTTCAGTGAAACTAAATACCTAAATATTAAACCCGTATGGTTTTGTCTTTAATACATGATTAATTTTAAGAAAAATTATTAATTATAAAGATGGCTGATTACGATATTGACATGGATGAAATTTGCAGAGACAATTACCTCGATGGTGATGATGATGACGAAACACCCTTCATAGAGACTCCAGTTCCAATCCAATCGCAATTGGGGGAAATAGGTGGCGCTACCAACACCATTAGTCTAAGTCGGGAATTACTTGAGTCAGCTGTAGACGACTACTACAACAATTTGGCAGAAAAAGGTGTGGTCCCATCTGTCGGCCGCGACTACTCCAAGTTCGAATTGGATCTGCGTGGTAGGTTGCGACTAAAAGCATCAAATGTCCCGATCGTCAACATTAGGACCGGAAAACCCCTATCGCTGAACACCATTGCTGGAAGCCGGGGTGGTGGCGAAATCATAAAGAACGAACTGGGATTCGTAGATTGGGCGCGTGGTAAAACAATTATGCCGACCCGCGCTGTAGAGACCCTACATTCTAAGACGAAACGATGGCAAAGATAGAAACTGTCGAGATCAGCGAGGTCCCTCGTGTAGCCACCGACGCTATTCGCACAATGGAGCTCAGCGAAAGCGAGATAGATGGAATACTCAGCACGATGGATGACCCACCGTTACTTCTTCGCGAACTCCGGGGACTCGATAAGGTTATGCAAACAGTCCGGGGCGAATTGGTCCATAACCTCGCCAAACTCACGGCACTGGATGAACATATCACGCTAGAAGAAAGGAAACTGGAGGAAGCCCGTGGCGATAGAGAATCTACCGAGCGAATCACCGAACGACTGCGGCCTTTGCGGGATGAAAGAGAAGCTCACTTAGAGGCTGCATCGGCTTGCCGTGAGGCTCTCCGCACCCAAATCAGTCGGATCCGCGAAACAATCTTGAGGGTTCTGCACGAGGACACGACACTCGGTGAGCGTCTTCGCACTCTGTTCAGAGAGCAGGGCGTCACGATAGTAAGCATCCTCGCAGCTGTCGGCATGACTATATCAACCATAGTTCTAGCTTTCACTGGTGGTGCGACTGCACCCACGCCAGCACCCGTGCCATCATCCGGTAGAGCTAAGGAGTGGGTAAAAAAACATCTAAAAGCCCTCGCCAGTCTCCTGGCTAAATTAGCCGAAAAGGCGGTCGCCGCGCTGCCTGGGCTGATCGGGGGTCTCGTCTCCTACTTGTTATCTATATTATCAAAAATGGCCGGATAGCTCGCCGTGAATGCGTGTGCTCTAATCGTGGCGATCGCCGGTCTCATACTATTCTCCGCCCCGAGAGTTCCTAAAACCAAAGCGCAAATAGTCCGAATGCCATGAGGGCAACGACGAGCCCTAATTTCTCCTCCTCGTGGGTTGTGACACTAGTTCCCGCTCCTGTTCCAATTCTTCCCTCAACACTGTTGAACGCGATTGAACTGGGTGGAACCTGGTTGGGAAACTTGATTGGTGCGTCCAATTCGTGAATTGGGGGTACTGGGGTGGGTGTATCCAATTCGTGAATTGGGGGTTTTATGAAATCTTTTTCAAATTTATTTGAATTTCCAACACCAATCCTGGGGGATTGGACTCCCAATCGAGATTGGATGAACCCAGTCCTCTTGGAAGGGAGTTTGATGATACCCGTGTTCACGTTCCAGTTACGGCCTATTTTTTGATTGGCGGTGGCGACTACGATCTGATTATTGTAACCGTCCAACTGGGTCGTCTCGTAGTATCATATTGCTCGGCGCCATATAAAGACCTATTCCAAATGCGTAGTCTACTGGGGTGCGGGCAGTCTGCAAAACGTCTTGATAATTCTGGATCGCCTTTTGGAGGTCCACCTTAGCTGAGATGGCTTCCTCGACAAGTGCCAATAATTGTTTTTGTGCGTCAAACGCCGTTCCCGTGCCCAGTATAGCACTGCGCGTTTGCTTCTGTGAGGCGAGAGGATTGCCCAGACGTATACGCGAATGGAGTCGTTGAGGCGAATAACCCCACCCACCCTGTAAATATCCAGTGCTTTTATCTAACATAAATGTGGTCCACGCATTTCGCATCTGTGGAGTATCACCCTGGTCTAGGTATTCCACGTGGGCTTTTTTAGTAGGTAGCCAATGACAATAACCGTCTTTACACGCAAGCCCTCCAAGCACTTCATCACCGAACGCCATCGTATTCAACTTATAATTATATTTAGTCCATGTTGCCATTTTTCTAACTGGTGGTGGGGTAGCTCCGCGATCACTCCACAACCCTGAGAAATATACAGGGACTTTATCAAGATGCCCACCACTAACTAAGCCTTTAATGTGAACTAACCCTAAACTGTTGGTTGGGGTGTATACTTTCTTGTCTCCAGTCCGCGTCTTTCGGTACCCCAAATTCGTTACACAATCTTTCGAATGCCTTACGGTCGTATGTGCTGGAAATGGGATCCCAGCCGTCGTCTTGAGGTAGTGGAATACCTAGTTCTTTGAGAATCCTCCTAATAGTATAATAGACACTTCGGAGCATGACATTCTTGGATGTCAGATGGTCTTTATGTGAAACTCCACATCCGGCTGTTGCGCACCATACAGCGAAATTTAGCTGGTTCATATGGGAAAAATCCCATCTTAGTATTACATCTTGGCTAGTAGTCTTTGGAACTACATATTTCTCAAACATATTAGGGAAATTGGTGACAAAGCCACTGTCCGGTCTAACTGTTATAGTTGGGTGTACAAGGGGGTTAACGTCTTTTTGCGTGTATTTACCACCAACTTTGTACTTTGCATTAGAGTTAAAGCTAAATTCTTTGGTATCCATTGAAAGATATTATTATGTTTGCTACTATCACTAAGGTTAAAAAAGAGAGTTGTGAACTTCAAAAGTCAATCGACAACTGCTGCGGAAAACGCCGGGTAGGCCTCAGATCAATCACCTTCACAGTTGGGTGGGAGAATGTGAGAAAGAGCGAAGGGTTTGGCTATGTGAAGGATGGACAACAAGTAGGTGTAAAGCTGCCTCACGGACTGTGGAGTTTTAGACAGCTCAAAGATTTTGTCACCTCAGAGCTTGACGGTAAAGCCAACCTCACAGTATCGAAGGCTACCAGGCTCGCAACAATGACCATCGGCCCAGACAGCCGGGTAAGGATCTCCCCGACGTTGGGTATTCGACTCGGTTTTAGAGAGACATACTCCGCGAATAAAGGCTTGTTTGCCCCGGGTGAGTACGTCGGTGATAACCCGGTGGACTTTGCCTTCACGAAAACACTCCGGGTACACCTGGGTCAGCTGAACACATTGTGTAACACGTTAGACGGCGCTCCCAGCACATTACTGAAAACCGTGCAATCCAGTGATTGTTTCTTTGGGGAGACTGTGACCTTAGACTTCCCACACCCCGAGATGAAAGTTTTGGAATCGGGACACATCCACGAATTTACGGTCTCTATTCTTGATGATCAAGGAGAGAGTTGAAAAACTATTACCCGATTTCGGTCGTCCTAGGAATTTCAAATTAATTCAAAGAATTAAACGCATGTATATATAACAACCAACATTATGAGTATATACGGACCAGGTAGTTCTTCCAATTCCAATTGCGATTGGGTGACAGATATAAATTCAAAGAATCCGAGTAACAATGACGGATCCAACCCCACACTTGATTTTTTAACTACCGGAAAAACCGTAGCACTGATCAATAGAACTATATCGGCGACCACGGACGAGATTCACAAGAGTCTACTATCACAACTTAGAGTATATGCCCTGGCTGTGACTACACAAAGTCGTGAAGAAACACATACAGAACTAAACGATCTAGGTGGGAAAATAACCAAATTTCGGGAAGAGGCCCGGGCGTGGATTGAGGGAGTCCAAACGGGTATTGAGAAAAGCCGAGAAGACCACCGGGCGGTCCTTACGGAGGCGTATGGGGTGTTGTGTTCAGAGGATCATGCAGCCCTTACTGAACTAACCGGGAAAATAACCGAAGTTTCCGATAAACTGAAACGTGTTCGTAGAGCCGCGAACAAAGCACTTGAGGAGACCTCTGAAAAGGTTCGTGTTGAGGCCCATACCGCTATCGGGGGGCTTGCCACGTTGTTGGACGCATCTGTAGAGCAGTTTAAGTTATTCCAAACACAAAAACGTGTCATCACAGTTTAGGCTGAGAAGCGGGGCCCCCTTGAATGAGGGGCTCTATGAATATTCATTCGGTGCCAAAGCGAGCAATAAATATGGGGGATACGCCATGACAGCTCCAGGTACACTTCTCCGAATGGCGGTCTGCTCGGTTAATGCTAATGGTAAATCTGTGGGCGCAGTCATGGTAAATCTCGTACTGGATGGGGAAGAACGGGCAATTGGAGTCCATAAACACGCTGGAGATAGTTCATCGGTGGTTTTGTTCGCTGGTGACGATCCAATTAGACTTTCCGAAGGTAGTGTTATTAACTTTGTTGCGAAAATCGCTGACCCAGCGAGTTCTTCCACTGTTGTTACATTGTTAATTGAACTTGATTTGTAAAATTTAATCATGAACGAATCACCGCTTCCGAATACGCTTCCAATTGTCAATACCAATCCATCAACACTGTATCCAATTCGCGAATTGGATGATATTGGTGAAAGAAGTTCAGATTTTAGGTTGGACAATGTCGTCGCGATGCAGGATATTTTAGCTAGAGAATGTGAAAATAGGAAAATAAATGCTAAAAAATATAAGCGCGCGGCGAACATAGCAGAGGCATCTAGTACAGTTCTGGCAAGTTTATCTGTAATGAGTGGTGCGGAGGCTGCTGCAACGCTATCTACAATTGTAACAGTTCCAATTGCTGGGGTTTTGAATGGAATTACAGTTTTATCTGGAGTACTTAGTATGGTAATTAGGGTGGCTGGTGGAAAACTTGATAAAAAAAGTAGAAAACATGATAGAATATCCGTTCTTGCTAGGTCTAAGAAAAATAGCATCGATGTTATAGTGTCCAAAGCGTTGACGGATAATGAAATATCAAATTTAGAGTTTGAATCCGTTGTGGAGGAAATGGGGAGATATGAAGAATTGAAAAATGATATTAGAATCAAAGCACGCGCCACCATGCCCAAGATTGAGAGTACTGATTGGGATAAATTTAGGGTAAAACTTGGAGATAAAGTCGGAGGAAATGTTACAGCACCACCTGCAGGAAATTGTGATATTTTATAATTTTTATTAAATAATTAATTTTAAGAAAATTAAAAATTAATTATATTGGTGCAGTAAACAATTTAAATCAGTAAACATAATAATTAATATAAGAAAAAAAATTAAAAAAAAATTAAAAAGTTTTATGTCCCGCCGAGGCTCGAACTCCCGCCGGCAAAACCTAACTTTGTTGGTGGAAATATTATTTTTTTTTTATTATTATTTTTTTTCTTATATTAATTATTATGTTTTCTATGTAATAATAGGGGGTGTTCAGCTTTAAATTATTAATATTTTTTACAAAATTAGTTAAAAAATTAATAAAATAATGAACCATCCCGGAAATTCTCTAAGTGTTTATAAATAATTATAATTTGCACACCATTTGTATGTTGTATAGGAAACTGATGAGTATATATACGTTTGTTTGCCGTTCAACAATTGGTCTCATCTCGTGCATGCCATGTTGTTGATCCGGTATGACGTCCGTCTCGTCTGTTTAATGGTAGTAGTCTCTGAATATGTGAATTTGGCGATGGAATTGCATAGCTCAAAGGTGCCAGCCTAAAAGATTTCTGCCTAAGAGCTTGCAATTTCGGAAACCAAATCACAAAATAGGCTCGCCTTACTTCGCTGGTTTCTCTGAATTCGTTTCGGAGAGTAATTGGCAATGGGTTAAAGGCGACCTTTAAAACTAGACTGTGAGTCAACCAGATGCGTGGACTTAAGAAAGGTCCCAGTGGCTGGGTGCCGGCTAAGAAATCTACCCAGTCGCTGGGTGTATGCACGAGTGGAGGCTTTTGCTATTTTTCGTTGTGCTCAGAGTTTTGGACCAATAATTGCTACAAAATTTAATTTATAATAAATTATACCAATATTGTTGCTGTCACACACTATTTTTTGAACACATAAACGCGTTAGTGGTGGGGGGTTTAACACATACTAATAACGTTACAAACGTTGGTTGGTGGTGGGAGCTACAATACATCTCAATAACGTTACAAACGTTGGTGGTATCATTTTGACTCCCTATATACTAAAAATGTTACTTTTTGTGGGTGCTGATACACACTTTTGTTCGTCAAATTTATGACTACCATTATTTTGAATATAAATTTGAAAATATTCAAAATATCATTTTTATTGTTATCAATTTTTACCAATTTTTATCAATGTTTTTATGTTAGGGACTACTTTTTATCACATAGATTTACCCCTTTGTGTAGGAGCGTAGAACCTTTTGTGTAGAACCTAATAACGTGACAAACGTTGGTGGTATCATTTTGACTCCCTATATACTACTCATCGACCTGCGTGAATATTCATGAGGATGTCATCGGATAACTCTTTCAACACTACAGACCTTTGCATTGGCCGAATACAGACTGAGAACAGATTGTCGTATCCTTGGCGAGTCTCGGAATTCCTACGTGTTTCCTAGCCTTGCCTGATAATCTTGATATCAAGGCACTAACCTGGTATATACATTCTATATTTCAAGTTTATCAGGATGGCTCCGAAACAGTAAGAATTGCCCATACGTACCCTTGCCTGATTAACATGATATTAAAAGACACTAGTTTGCTACTCTCACAAACTAATAAACCTTCTACAACTTGCTCCTATGCATCTCCGAACCATGTCTGATAAACTTGGTATAAAAGTCACTAGCATGCCACAGTGATGTATTCACGATATCAGAAATATCAAGTCTATCAGGCTCCACTCGGAAATGATCATCCCATGCCTGATAAACTTGATGGCAAACGCCACTATCATGATATTCTACATTTCCAGCGGCGGTACACGGCGCCCCCGAACCAGGCGGGGTTGCGACTGCGCTCTGTGATTGGCTACAACGGGAATGGGCGGGGCAACATTGTCTGGCACCCGGACACGGGGCTGTTTGTATACACGAGTGGCAACACCGTCATCATCGAGGACTTGAATACCAGCAACCAGAAACACCTCACAGGTGGCCGATTGTCATCATCCTCCCCCTCCCCCACATCATCCCCCCACACCACCCCCACCCCCCACCAACCCCCTCCCTGAACACAAACAACTAGAAACACCTAACAGGTGGCCGATTGTTTTTAACCCTCCCTCCCCACATGCCACAACATCCCCCCTCCCACATCATCCCCACCACCCAACCTTACCCCAAGGTGAGGTAAACTTACAAGGTAATGACACAAATTAGCACATTCGTAAACTTAACGTTGGGGTAAATTTCTTATAACATCTGTTTCCTTTCATGAAACGCCTTAATATTTCATACATGCATTCCTCAGATGACCCTCTATCATGCTGTAGCAAAATCCATTGACCCACCACCACCCACCCTTAACCCTTACCAAGGTCAGGTCACAAACTTAGCACATTCATAAACTTAACGTTGGGGTAAATGTCTTATAAATTCTGTTTCCTTTCATGGATCACCTTGTTATTTCATACATGCATTCCTCAGATGACCCTCTATCATGCTGTAGCAAATCTGTAACCCACCACCCAACCCTTACCCCAGGGTCAAGGTCACAAACTGAGCATGTTCATAAACTTTACGTTGGGGTAAATGTTGTGTAACTTCTGTTTATTTACAGGGAATGTCTTCATATTTCATACATGAGTAGTATATAGGGGATGAGTTCATTACCGTGACCCATGGTAAGCGCGTATGCGCGTGTTTATGTCCCCATATGTATCAAAAAGCATAGCCTGTGAATATGGCAAGAAATATGAAACAAATGCCTCCACCCTCATCCAATATATTGGTGGTTGAGGGTGGATTCATTTTTCCCAATTTTGTAAATTCGGAAAAACTGATTAAATAAATTTTTTAAAATTTAAATAAACCCCATAAACCCATCAAGTCCAATTATCCCCACTTCCCTCCAATTCTCGATTAATGGTATAGGTAATTCTCCAATCCGCTCCCGAGCGATCAGCTCCCGAGCGGATTGGTGCTGGTAGAGTGGGTCCGTGTGTATACCGTCGTGTTGTACTCGCCTCTTGTCGTAATAGGCCGATAGTCCTAACTTTTGCTGCATATGTTTTCATAACTCCGTCCCTCATTCGGAATCCACGGTTTTTACCCATGTCTCGTTCCCCGGCGTGTTCTTCATCACGCCCCCACTCCAACGCTTTCTTATATCGGTTCCAGGTTAACGCGTTCTGCCTGGCAAACAACCCTTTTGCAGAATGTTTTATTTTTCCCTCCGTTTTCTCCGGTAATTTCTCCACAAAGTAACACTTGCTCGATAGAGCAATGGCCTGATCTCCGTAAAATTCTGTCTTGAAAAGGCCAGGCGTTCTGTTACTCCATTCACTCCACACCAACCACTTGTCTTTACATTTCTCGTATTCGGCGCTCAGGTTGGGTTTTACCATCCTGTTCAAACTTCCGTATTTCTCCTTTCCTCGCCGCCGTTTGTTGCTTACTCTCCGTATCCATTTGTATTAATTCAAAATCTGCCCGATCTATATATTTATCTAAGAAACCGTAGTAAAAGGCTAACAATCTCAGTTTAGCCATTTGGTACACAGCTATCCCGTAATGGAACGGTCTATTCATGATCGCATTAACTTTTCTAGAAGATATCTCGTATGAGTCACCGATCTCCTCCAAATCGTTGAAGAATGCGGAACTTAACGCTTTGTCTACATGGTTCTCGTCATTTTGTGTATGTGGTGTTCAAATGTTTTTCGGGAGATTCTATCATCTTCCCGCAGCACGAGTTGCCTATTAATTTCCCCACTGGGGCCTTTACTCCTGTCATTATCAGCAGCTCTCCGCACAGCAGTAACTTCTTTTGCAAACCATTTGAACAGCACACCTGATGTGTACTTAATACACCGATATATTCCGGTAAGGACAAGTCCGCTTTTTAAATACCACTTCAGTAGGTGGGTGCATGTATATCAACATCTTCTTAGCTTCCATGGCCCCAACTAGTTTTTTTACCTGTTCCTCATTTACGGCCCGTATCTTTCAAATATTTTAACATGTGATCTGGCACTTCCTCCTCCTCAACTACTCGGTTAATAAATAATGGGGACATCTCTGAAAATTTATCTTTTAAGTTATCTGGAACGTGTATATCCAACTCTGCAAATCTGAAGAATTCGTCTTTTTTTTATTTTTACGGTAAATTTGTCTATGAATTCAGGATCGTGCGGGTTTTGTGGCGCTCCGTAAATTACTTCCTTACCGCAGGGCATCACCTGCATTAATGAAAATAGATACAGAGCGTTAGCGTCCAACCCCAATACCGCGGCACAACTTTTCCCCCCACCTTCCGTTGTTGATCTAATTTTTGTGACCCCGGCTTCCGCGTATCGGGAAAACACGATTGACGGTCCCCCGACCAGCGCCCCTTTCAACATTTTGTACACCTCAGCCGAGGATGCATACAGCGGTTCACATTCCCTAACTTAGTGCGTTCATAAACTTGTTGGGTTAAATTTTGTTTTACTTCTGTTTTCAGGGAGCTCATTGATATTTCATACATGCATTCATCTTAATATGCTATATTATGCTACAGCAAACCCACCACCCACCTTGCACCACTGACCCCAATGTCAAGGTCCACCGCACGCCCCTTAACCCAAGGTCAAGTTATATAATATTCGTCTTTTTTTATGCAACTGTGCAAAGTTTGAGTGAAGGCTGCCAACAGGCATTCTTCTGACAACTCTTGTTATTTTTCGCACTCTGTATCCTTGTCCACGCAATAACTCAAGTTCTACTTCACCGATCGTAACCAAATTCGGTATACATGTTTATCACGGCAAGACGAAGAAGCCTATTGATTTTGAAAAATTTCCGTTACTTATCTCCCCTTGGCAGCCATTTTTAGCCCGCCTGCACGAAGTGCATAAGAGCTTAATGGCATACCCCCGGCGTCGTTGGCGTCGGCGTCCACAAACTTAACGTTGGGTAAATGTCCTACATAACTTCTGTTTCCTTTCATGGAACACCTTGATATTTCATACATGCATTCCTCTGATGACCCTCTATCATGCTCTAGCAAATCCATGACCCACCACCCAACCCTTACCCCAAGGTCAAGGTCACAAACTTAGCACATTCATAAACTTAACGTTGGGTAAATGTCTTATAACTTCTGTTCCCTTTCATGGAACACCTTGATATTTCATACATGCATTCCTCAGATGACCCTCTATCATGCTGTAGCAAATCTGTAACCCACCACCCAACCCTTACCCCAGGGTCAAGGTCACAAACTGAGCATGTTCATAAACTTTACGTTGGGGTAAATGTTGTGTAACTTCTGTTTATTTACAGGGAATGTCTTTATATTTCATACATGAGTAGTATATAGGGGATAAGTTCATTACTGTGACCCATGGTAAGCGCGTATGCGCGTGTTTATGTCCCCATATGTATCAAAAAGCATAGCCTGTGAATATGGCAAGAAATATGAAACAAATGCCTCCACCCTCATCCAATATATTGGTGGTTGAGGGTGGATTCATTTTTCCCAATTTTGTAAATTTGGAAAAACTGATTAAATAAATTTTTTAAAATTTAAATAAACCCCATAAACCCATCAAGTCCAATTATCCCCACTTCCCTCCAATTCTCGATTAATGGTATAGGTAATTCTCCAATCCGCTCCCGAGCGATCAACTCCCGAGCGGATTGGTGCTGGTAGAGTGGGTCCGTGTGTATACCGTCGGGTTGTACTCGCTCTTGTCGTAATAGGCCGATAGTCCTAACTTTTGCTGCATATGTTTTCATAACGCCGTCCCTCATTCGGAATCCGCGGTTTTTACCCATGTCTCGTTCCCCGGCGTGTTCTTCGTCACGCCCCCACTCCAACGCTTATATCGGTTCCAGGTTAACGCGTTCTGCCTGGCAAACAACCCTTTTGCAGAATGTTTTATTTTTCCCTCCGTTTTCTCCGGTAATTTCTCCACAAAGTAACACTTGCTCGATAGAGCAATGGCCTGATCTCCGTAAAATTCTGTCTTGAAAAGGCCAGGCGTTCTGTTACTCCATTCACTCCACACCAACCACTTGTCTTTACATTTCTCGTATTCGGCGCGCAGGTTGGGTTTTACCATCCTGTTCAAACTTCCGTATTTCTCCTTTCCTCGCCGCCGTTTGTTGCTTACTCTCCGTATCCATTTGTATTAATTCAAAATCTGCCCGATCTATATATTTATCTAAGAAACCGTAGTAAAAGGCTAACAATCTCAGTTTAGCCATTTGGTACACAGCTATCCCGTAATGGAACGGTCTATTCATGACCGCATTAACTTTTCTAGAAGATATCTCGTACGAGTCACCGATCTCCTCCAAATCGTGGAAGAAAGCGGAACTTAACGCTTTGTCTACATGGTTCTCGTCATTTGTGTATGTGGTGTTCAAATGTTTTTCGGGAGATTCTATCATCTTCCCGCAGCACGAGTTGCCTATTAATTTCCCCACTGGGGCCTTTACTCCTGTCATTATCAGCAGCTCTCCGCACAGCAGTAACTTCTTTTGCAAACCATTTGAACGGCACACCTGATGTGTACTTAATACACCGATATATTCCGGTAAGGACAAGTCCGCTTTTTAAATACCACTTCAGTAGGTGGGTGCATGTATATCAACATCTTCTTAGCTTCCATGGCCCCAACTAGTTTTTTTACCTGTTCCTCATTTACGGCCCGTATCTTTCAAATATTTTAACATGTGATCTGGCACTTCCTCCTCAACTACTCGGTTAATAAATAATGGGGACATCTCTGAAAATTTATCTTTTAAGTTGTCTGGAACGTGTATATCCACCTCTACAAATCTGAAGAATTCGTCTTTTTTTATTTTTACGGTAAATTTGTCTATGAATTCAGGATCGTGCGGGTTTTGTGGCGCTCCGTAAATTACTTCCTTACCGCAGGGCATCACCTGCATTAATGAAAATAGATACAGAGCGTTAGCGTCCAACCCCAATACCGCGGCACAACTTTTCCCCCCACCTTCCGTTGTTGATCTAATTTTTGTGACCCCGGCTTCTGAGTATCGGGAAAACACGATTGACGGTCCCCCGACCAGCGCCCCTTTCAACATTTTGTATACCTCAGCCGAGGATGCATACAGCGGTTCACATTCCCTAAGAAGGTACTGCAGCGCGACTCCGCACAGGGTAACCGCGTCTTTAAACATGTCAATACCTCTATCCTTGGACATCTTACCTATCGCCTCTACAAATGGGGATACGTCCAAATCATTATAATATCTCAACCAGTCCCGGAATGTCTTCATATTTTTATCGTTATAAATCCTATTACACTCTTCCAGCTGCGCTTCATTTATTTTTTCTTTAGGATTAAGTTGGTTGCCCCAGTGATCAATATCTGGTAGCCCCGGATAATCTAATTTATCTGGGGAATCAAACCATTCGTATGGAAAGAACGACTTTTGCCCCTTGCAACCGTACGCCTTTATCCATTTGTCATATGAAGTTTCTGGACTGAGGTATAATTTTACGTCTAGAAATCTGAACTCGGGTGTAAATAGGAATATCGTCGTGTTTGCCTTTTTCCCCACTAGAACCTTTGGTGTGGTGTCGGTCAATACTCCGACGAAATGTTTTTTTATGAGATTTATATCGTATCGGCTACAATTAATCCCAATTACGGGAACTTGATCGATCCACCTATTGATCTCGCGTTGCTGGATAACTGGAAGTTTATCTATATAGGTGGACATATATTCTTCCCCAACAACTTCTCGTATATTCTTACCCCGTTTCTGTATGTCCTCCATAAAGAGCGTCACCAATTTGGCGGGATCTGTTTCACATATGTGAGTTATTTCGGTACATAACGTATCGCCGATACTCACGCTTATGGGAACGTGCTCGCTTACAAACTCGAGATTACCTTTCTTACTCCGCCAATTGCAATTGGAGTGACTATCGCCTTCGTTGGATTTCGATAAATACTCTTCAAAATCGTATACAATCTGGTGTGGATAAATTACTGTTGGAGGGGTCGCAGCATTGGGATCAACGTCGTCTGTATAAGCGCACTCCCAAATTTTAACTAATTTACACTCCTTCGCGATTGCAGCATTTCTCGCACGAGTTTTATTGAGTTGTGCATACTTCCACCCAAAGTGGTTAGCACACCCGTGCCAATAACACCCGTGAAATTGGTAAGCTGTGTTGGTTTCCCCACAAAATCCGTCGACTGGTGCTCCTCCAAGTCTCTCACCACCGTGGCCGCAGTATGCAGTGTGAATATGGGGTCTGGTGAACAAGTTTAACCAACTTGTTGCCTTCTTACTCGCGTGAGATCTGGGGTAAAAGGTTTGAGCACCTTTGCACGTGAGCTTCGTCTCCCCTCGCATACACGTGCTCGCGTGTCTTTTTTAAACGACTAGATTGTGTGAATCTCTGATCGTAGGCGCCACAACAATATGTCTTGGTGACCTTGTCCATGTCGGTAATCAAGAACGCGTGGTTGTTGTAATTTCCTATTTTCATTTTCTTCGTCCCGAGTTCGTCATAGTGCGCCGCCACTTTCCTTAAATACCATGTACCGCCCTCAACCGGCTCATACACCCCAATTCCTATCTTACACCACTCCTCCACTTTTTTGAGGTCATCGAACGGTATAGGCCCGGACAGCCGCTTCCACCCTTTATTTTTACAGAAATCTAAATATTCTTGCGCTAAAACTTGCGTTGCTGTTAAGCATCGGTCCGCCCGGAGTTTAGTTGTGTGGAGAACTATGCACCTGAATAGACAATGGTCGTCATTGAATGTGTCCAATGGTTTCATTCCCTTATAGTGCCGCAACCATTCTGGGAGCAGCCCTCCAGCTATTTCTGAAGACTTCATCACCATACCCCCAACAATGTTGGGCTTGGAGGCCAGAATTATTTTAACCGTAACACCCACCCACCTAGCAAACGTTCATTTTGTGTTCGGCCGTTCGATTTTGTCCATGTTCAGCCGGGTTTCCTCCTGCTCGTTAACCCACTTACCAGCTTCCTCATACTCTCTATAGACCAGTAAAACTATGCTGAATATGGCCGAACCTAGAACAAATTGCTACAGAAGGTTTTTTTGTTTTAAACAGTTCCCTAGAGCCCCCTCTACATCATATTAAAAGTTACCCCAAAGTTACCCCCCCTAAGGGCCTTAATTTGCATAAATTCAAGATGGCCGCCATGTCAGAATTCAATGTACAACAAACTTTTTTATGGTGCGATTTTCACAAACTTGGTGTTGTTTCTATGTTTTTTCAGGAAGCCGAGTATGTTGGTGGTGGTTTAAAAAATGATTTGGGCTCAATGTCAGGCTCTGGCAGTCAATGTCAAGGTCAAATATCGACAAAAATTGCCAAATATCGTTATCTGGGTCACCAATGCATTACATAGCTTGTTCGTTGTCCCAGGTTTAGGCATTAATGGATGTTGTGTCAATGAATTGAGGTGTTGAAGAAGACAAATGGGTCAATGTCACTTGTCTGGGGTCAGGGTCAATGCCGTATTATCCAAACCAATAGTTTTAATGTGACAACTTGGCTTCTAAAATGGTATATTTAGTACAACCCGTTTGGTTCATCACTGCTTTAAAACCATATTTATATACCATTCGACATGTAGTCTATGAGTTGCCATGTAAACGCACTACTGAGCTACAACATTTGCAGAATACCAGACGCGGATCTAGGGGGTATGTCCACCGGATCCTGACCCACCCCTGACTTTCCCAGTCATTGCTCAATGACCCCCTTAGGGTTTATTCGCTATTTTATATCGTGATTGTTTTTACCTTTATATACTACGATATTCTTCGGTATTTCTGGACCGGCGGTGTACGTTTACAACATCCAAAATATATACATGCTAAATCAGCCCACCCCTTTGTCAAATTTGCCAATTTTTTGAGAGCTGCCGAAAAGTAAGCACCGGGAATCCGGGAACAACAACAACAACAAGTTTTTGTGTGGCAAAGTTTGAAGACTGCAACCAATGAAGGATGTCTACAAGTCAACGTGCAAGACATAGTAAGTTAAAATTACTTCAATCAAATATTGATGCTGTCTGGTTGCTTCTTCTTACCCAAAAAGCGACACTGCCGAGTGGCCATTTAAATCAACACAGCCCCTATTTAGCCCCAGTGGCAGTGACCATTATCCGTGAGATACCATTTTCCGTGCATGAACACTACCTGGTTGGGTTGGGTACATTTATTGTTGCAGAGAGAAAACAATTTTGCTCTGTTGTAAGACCTCCCCTCGCAAAATTTTTCTTTGATGTTGACTTGGCCATTTTGGGCTATTTTCCCAGTGCAGTGACCATTATCCGTGCGATACCATTTTCCGTGCATGAACACTACCTGGTTTGGGTTGGGTACATTTTTTGTTACAGAGAGAAAACAAAACTTTTGATCTTGTTGTAAGACCTCCCTCGCAAAACATTTTTTCTTTGATGTTGACTTGGCCATTTTGGGGCTATTTTCCCAGTCAGTGATTATCCGTGCGATCCATTTTCCGTGCATGAACACTACTTTGGTTTGGGGGGTACATTTTTTGTTACGAGAGAAAACATTTTGCTCTGTTGTAAGACCCTCGAAAATTTTTCTTTTGTTGACTTGGCCATTTTGGGGCATTTTCCCGTGCAGTGACCATTATCCGTGCGATACCCTTTTCCGTGCATGAACACTACCTGGTATAAGGTAGGTTAAATGCACATAGAATCCAATGATGGCATTATCATGGGGGCGGGGTAGGAAGAATCTGGGGCAATCATGTGTACAGTTACCGCATTTTACGTTTACACTTGATGAAGGCATAGCTACACATGTATTTGTGTAGTGCATGTGTAATTGACACCTCGCCTGTGCTGACAACAGGCTACATCTGCCAAAGTCATTTATCATTCGTAATTCCAAATAGATCTTGAGAAAATATGCGTTATGGTGTTGAGTTTGAATAAGCAATACAATCCACTATTTACTGCTAAAATGGGAAAAATCGGCATAATTACTGATCGCACGTGACTATTTATTTAGTATAGTCATTAGTCACTAGATGGCGTATATGGGTAGAAGTATTTGTTTTTATACTGGCGACAGGTGATTGGGTGTTTTTATCCCAGAACGGCCCGAAATTGTTACTAAAACATTACATTTGACTTCAGATGGACCACCTACAGCAGGAGTTGGCCAGTGGTGCTTCAGATGAGACCTGTATCCTCTGTCGTGAAAGCCTTAGGAATGGACAGCCAACAGTCAAGATCCAACAGGCTCGCGCTGTGAGGACTTTCAATGAAGCTAGTGATGCCCGTGGGACTCCCTCTCTCCAAGTTTCTGAAGGGCAAGAACTTCACACGTTATGCAGGCTGATTCACATCGATAGACGCAAAATAGCCACCGCTAAGAGAAAGGCATCAGATGAGATCATGCCTGCAGAGCCACCGCGCCTTCGCTGTCGAATTCCAGAATTTTCTTTAATGGACCACTGCTTCCTTTGTGGTACAAAGATTCTTACAACAGAAAGAAAAAACCGAGACTTTTTTCTAGTAAGGACATATGACTTTCAGAAATCTATCATTCAGGCATGTGATGAGCGGGGTGATGATGATAGCTGGGCTGAAGATGTAAGGCATAGAATAATTAATGCAATAGATCTACCGGCTGCGGACGCTCTCTATCATCAGGTCTGCAGTGTTAATTTTCGCTATAAAAACCTATCTATTCCTCTGCGGTACCAACAAAGTGATGGAACGGAACGCAGTGTATCGAAACCAGGCCGGAGGTCCGATGTCTCACGGAAGAGGCCTTCTTCAAAGTGGTTGATGACCTTAGACAAGATGATGATGAGCAAACTACCGTTACAGACCTTGTGAAAAAAATGTCCCAGATTACCCCAGACCCTTATAGTACAAAATATATCGTCAGAAACTTGAGCAGCACTTAGGTGATTCTGTTGTAATAACCATATAAATGGGCGCCCAGATGTGGTCACATTTCGAACAAAAGCTGCCAAAATACTGCAGACATTTCATGATACCCCCAAATTAACGGATGAAAATCAAATAAAACAGCAAATCATAAATGCTGCAGCAGACCTCGTTCGCAATGAAATCAAGTGCATTCAAACTTCAAAGGAGTCTTATACCGATAATAACAAATTAAGCTCACTTGAAGAAAACCTGAATTATGTCCCATGCCTGTTTACGCACATTTCTGGACTGTGTACTACAGGAAAGTCTAAGGATCTCAAAGTTGCTACCCTTGGACAATGCATTGTTCAGATGACCAGACCAAGAGTTGTTCTGGCTCCTATTCCCTTCGGCCTTGGGGTTCAAATGCATCACCAGTACAGATCGCGGTTCTTAATTGATAGTTTGAATACTCGTGGGCTATGCGTGTCCTATTCAGAGGTTCTGAACTTTGCATCAAGTGCGGCTTGTTTTAAGGGCACAGATATTCCGGTAGCTGGACACTTTGGACAGTACATAGCAGACAATGTTGACCACAATCTGAGGACTTTAGATGGACGCGGTACAGTCCATGCAATGGGCATCATAATGACAATGACCCCTGGTATGCGAAAAAGACAAGGTGCTATTCCGCGACTAACCCATATCTCAACAACAGGCAGACTGGAGGATGCCAAAATTGCAATTCACCACTATAGATACCTTAAAGGGAAGAGCCTTCCATTGGTATTCAGAAATTGCCCCTGGTCGAAGTGGCCGATGAACAGCATGGAAAACTGGACACTTTGTGGAAAGTATCATGGTCCCTTCGACCACGGTCCCCAGCCTGGAGTGGAATGATGCAGGCGTTGCGCAAGGGGGACCATCCAGGGAAGGCTAGTGTTCACTTCCTTCCTATGTTTGGATCTTGACCCAACTGATATGACCTGCATTTATTCTACACTCCACTTCGTTGCTACTGAAAGCAAGCGTCAAGGCACAGTTCCAGTGGTCACATTTGACCAGCCTCTCTGGTGGAAATCTAGAACAATCATTCTGAATGAAGATGCAGCCAGCATTCTCAAGCCAATCATACTGATACTTGGGGGTTTTCACACCACAATGAGTTACCTTGGCAGTATCGGTCACATAATGGAAGGATCGGGCCTGAAGGAAACGCTGGAGCTAGTTTATGCTGGCAATGCTGTGGAGCACATGTTAGCTGGAAAGGCATATGCAAGGGCTGTTAGAGGACACTTCCTGGTAGACGCTGCTTTAAATGCGATCCTCTTAACACGATGCTATGATGTACCAGTTTTTTCAGGAGAGGAAGACGTCCCAGATACCTCAGATGACCTTCGGGAGCCCTGAAATGCTGTGATTGCTTTCCTGGCAGAGGAGAAGACTGACGAAGTGGTTTGCCAGCAGGATGTATTTTGACCGATAAAGGAGGAAAATGGAAGCAGAGAAAGAATGTTTGTCTGAGGTCCCAACAGGAAGACTCTGGATCCAGTACATGGATATGGTTGATTTGTTAAAGACGTTTCTGAGATCTCAGATCAATGCTTTGCAAACTTCTCTGGGTGAAAAGCTTTGCTACCTGTTACCCATCATCCATGCCATTGGGGGTTGTGACACAACTTCGAGATTGTACGGGATTGGCAAGGGACTACCACTTAAACAGGCATTGTCAAACTCTTCATTTGCAAAGCGGCTGGAGCAAATGTTGGATTGTTCCACTCGTGAGGAGCTGAAAAACTCAGGGGAGAAGGTCCTCGTGGAATTATACGGAGGCAAGAAGACAGAGTCCTTAGATTCACTACGGATAAGGAAGTTCAAGGACAAAGTAGTGAGGTGCGCTACCAGCGTAGAAATACAAAATCTTCCACCCTCACTGGATGCCGGACAGTACCATATCTATCGAGCCATTTTACCAGGCTAAATGTTGGATGTCGAAGGATGAGGAATGTACATTGAGGGCGTAGTATTGGGGATGGCAGAATCTGCAGGGCAAACTTCTACCTAGAACAATGGACTGTCAGCCTGCCCCTGACTATATTCTTAAGTTGATAAGGTGCCAGTGTAAATGGGACTGCTCCACAAACAGATGTAGCTGTAGAAAGCAAGGCCTGAAATGCACAAATGCCTGTAGTGAATGTCGTGGTGATGACTGTTCTAATAGCACAGCTATAATTGACGTGACTGAGGACATATGTAAGGACATATGACTTTCAGAAATCTATCATTCAGGCATGTGATGAGCGGGGTGATGATGATAGCTGGGCTGAAGATGTAAGGCATAGAATAATTAATGCAATAGATCTACCGGCTGCGGACGCTCTCTATCATCAGGTATGCAGTGTAAATTTTCGCTATAAAAACCTATCTATTCCTCTGCGGTACCAACAAAGTGATGGAACGGAACGCAGTGTATCGAAACCAGGCCGGAGGTCCGATGTCTCACGAGAAGAGGCCTTCTTCAAAGTGGTTGATGACCTTAGACAAGATGATGATGAGAAACAAACTACCGTTACAGACCTTGTGAAAAAAAATGTCCCAGATTACCCCAGACCCATATAGTACAAAATATATGCGTCAGAAACTTGAGCAGCACTTAGGTGATTCTGTTGTAATAACCAATATAAATGGGCGCCCAGATGTGGTCACATTCCGAACAAAAGCTGCCAAAATACTGCAGACATTTCATGATACCCCCAAATTAACGGATGAAAATCAAATAAAACAGCAAATCATAAATGCTGCAGCAGACCTCGTTCGCAATGAAATCAAGTGCATTCAAACTTCAAAGGAGTCTTATACCGATAATAACAAATTAAGCTCACTTGAAGAAAACCTGAATTATGTCCCATGCCTGTTACGCACATTTCTGGACTGTGTACTAACAGGAAAGTCTAAGGATCTCAAAGTTGCTACCCTTGGACAATGCATTGTTCAGATGACCAGACCACAAGAGTTGTTCTGGCTCCTATTCCCTTCGGCCTTGGGGTTCAAATGCATCACCAGTACGGATCGCGGTTCTTAATTGATAGTTTGAATACTCGTCGGCTATGCGTGTCCTATTCAGAGGTTCTGAACTTTGCATCAAGTGCGGCTTGTTTTAAGGGCACAGATATTCCGGTAGCTGGACACTTTGGACAGTACATAGCAGACAATGTTGACCACAATCTGAGGACTTTAGATGGACGCGGTACAGTCCATGCAATGGGCATCATAATGACAATGACCCCTGGTATGCGAAAAAGACAAGGTGCTATTCCGCGACTAACCCATATCTCAACAACAGGCGGACTGGAGGATGCCAAAATTTGCAATTCACCACTATAGATACCTTAAAGGGAAGAGCCTTCCATTGGTATTCAGGAAATTGCCCCTGGTCGAAGTGGCCGATGAACAGCATGGAAAACTGGACACTTTGTGGAAAGTATCATTGGTCCCTTCGACCACGGTCCCCAGCCTGGAGTGGAATGATGCAGGCGTTGCGCAAGGGGACCATCCAGGGAAGGCTAGTGTTCACGTTCCTTCCTATGTTGGATCTTGACCCAACTGATATGACCTGCATTATTCTACACTCCACTTCGTTGCTACTGAAAGCAAGCGTCAAGGCACAGTTCCAGTGGTCACATTTGACCAGCCTCTCTGGTGGAAATCTAGAACAATCATTCTGAATGAAGATGCAGCCAGCATTCTCAAGCCAATCATACTGATACTTGGGGGTTTTCACACCACATTGAGTTACCTTGGCAGTATCGGTCACATAATGGAAGGATCTGGGCCTGAAGGAAACGCTGGAGCTAGTTTATGCTGGCAATGCTGTGGAGCACATGTTAGCTGGAAAGGCATATGCAAGGGCTGTTAGAGGACACTTCCTGGTAGACGCTGCTTTAAATGCGATCCTCTTAACACGATGCATGATGTACCAGTTTTTTCAGGAGAGGAAGACGTCCCAGATACCTCAGATGACCTTCGGGAGGCCCTGAAATGCTGTGATGCTTTCCTGGCAGAGGAGATGACTGACGAAGTGGTTTGCCAGCAGGATGTATTTGACCGGATAAAGGAGAAAATGGAAGCAGAGAAAGAATGTTTGTCTGAGGTCCCAACAGGAAGACTCTGGATCCAGTACATGGATATGGTTGATTTGTTAAAGACGTTTCTGAGATCTCAGATCAATGCTTTGCAAACTTCTCTGGGTGAAAAGCTTTGCTACCTGTTACCCATCATCCATGCCATTGGGGGTTGTGACACAACTTCGAGATTGTACGGGATTGGCAAGGGACTACCACTTAAACAGGCATTGTCAAACTCTTCATTTGCAAAGCGGCTGGAGCAAATGTTGGATTGTTCCACTCGTGAGGAGCTGAAAAACTCAGGGGAGAAGGTCCTCGTGGAATTATACGGAGGCAAGAAGACAGAGTCCTTAGATTCACTACGGATAAGGAAGTTCAAGGACAAAGTAGTGAGGTGCGCTACCAGCGTAGAAATACAAAATCTTCCACCCTCACTGGATGCCGGACAGTACCACCATATCTATCGAGCCTTTTACCAGGCTAAATGTTGGATGTCGAAGGATGAGGAATGTACATTGAGGCAGTAGATTGGGGATGGCAGAATCTGCAGGGCAAACTTCTACCTAGAACAATGGACTGTCAGCCTGCCCCTGACTATATTCTTAAGTTGATAATGCCAGTGTAAATGGGACTGCTCCACAAACAGATGTAGCTGTAGAAAGCAAGGCCAGTGAAATGCACAAATGCCTGTAGTGAATGTCGTGGTGATGACTGTTCTAATAGCACAGCTATAATTGACGTGACTGAGGACATATGTAAGGACATATGACTTTCAGAAATCTATCATTCAGGCATGTGATTGAGCGGGGTGATGATGATAGCTGGGCTGAAGATGTAAGGCATAGAATAATTAATGCAATAGATTCTACCGGCTGCGGACGCTCTCTATCATCAGGTATGCAGTGTAAATTTTCGCTATAAAAACCTATCTATTCCTCTGCGGTACCAACAAAGTGATGGAACGGAACGCAGTGTATCGAAACCAGGCCGGAGGTCCGATGTCTCACGGGAAGAGGCCTTCTTCAAAGTGGTTGATGACCTTAGACAAGATGATGATGAGCAAACTACCGTTACAGACCTTGTGAAAAAAAATGTCCCAGATTACCCCAGACCCATATAGTACAAAATATATGCGTCAGAAACTTGAGCAGCACTTAGGTGATTCTGTTGTAATAACCAATATAAATGGGCGCCCAGATGTGGTCACATTCCGAACAAAAGCTGCCAAAATACTGCAGACATTTCATGATACCCCCAAATTAACGGATGAAAATCAAATAAAACAGCAAATCATAAATGCTGCAGCAGACCTCGTTCGCAATGAAATCAAGTGCATTCAAACTTCAAAGGAGTCTTATACCGATAATAACAAATTAAGCTCACTTGAAGAAAACCTGAATTATGTCCCATGCCTGTTACGCACATTTCTGGACTGTGTACTAACAGGAAAGTCTAAGGATCTCAAAGTTGCTACCCTTGGACAATGCATTGTTCAGATGACCAGACCAAGAGTTGTTCTGGCTCCTATTCCCTTCGGCCTTGGGGTTCAAATGCATCACCAGTACGGATCGCGGTTCTTAATTGATAGTTTGAATACTCGTCGGCTATGCGTGTCCTATTCAGAGGTTCTGAACTTTGCATCAAGTGCGGCTTGTTTTAAGGGCACAGATATTCCGGTAGCTGGACACTTTGGACAGTACATAGCAGACAATGTTGACCACAATCTGAGGACTTTAGATGGACGCGGTACAGTCCATGCAATGGGCATCATAATGACAATGACCCCTGGTATGCGAAAAAGACAAGGTGCTATTCCGCGACTACCCATATCTCAACAACAGGCGGACTGGAGGATGCCAAAATTGCAATTCACCACTATAGATACCGTTAAAGGAAGAGCCTTGCCCATTGGTATCAGGAAATTGCCCCTGGTCGAAGTGGCCGATGAACAGCATGGAAAACTGGACACTTTGTGGAAAAGTATCATGGTCCCCTTCGACCACGGTCCCCAGCCTGGAGTGGAATGATGCAGGCGTTGCGCAAGGGGGACCATCCAGGGAAGGCTAGTGTTCACTTCCTTCCTATGTTGGATCTTGACCCAACTGATATGACCTGCATTTATTCTACACTCCACTTCGTTGCTACTGAAAGCAAGCGTCAAGGCACAGTTCCAGTGGTCACATTTGACCAGCCTCTCTGGTGGAAATCTAGAACAATCATTCTGAATGAAGATGCAGCCAGCATTCTCAAGCCAATCATACTGATACTTGGGGGTTTTCACACCACATTGAGTTACCTTGGCAGTATCGGTCACATAATGGAAGGAGCGGGCCTGAAGGAAACGCTGGAGCTAGTTTATGCTGGCAATGCTGTGGAGCACATGTTAGCTGGAAAGGCATATGCAAGGGCTGTTAGAGGATCACTTCCTGGTAGACGCTGCTTTAAATGCGATCCTCTTAACACGATGCTATGATGTACCAGTTTTTTCAGGAGAGGAAGACGTCCCAGATACCTCAGATGACCTTCGGGAGGCCCTGAAATGCTGTGATGCTTTCCTGGCAGAGGAGATGACTGACGAAGTGGTTTGCCAGCAGGATGTATTTGACCGGATAAAGGAGAAAAATGGAAGCAGAGAAAGAATGTTTGTCTGAGGTCCCAACAGGAAGACTCTGGATCCAGTACATGGATATGGTTGATTTGATTAAAGACGTTTCTGAGATCTCAAAGGACGGGTGACTTTCAATTGTACCTGAGGTGTCTCCAGGATATGCAATCCCTATCTTGCCGCATCTGGACACAACTTCTACCTGAAATCAGTGCAGATCCATCTTCAGGATATGCTGGAATTGAAAGAAACAAGCCCTGATGTCTACAACAAGTTCAGTTCTGGTCTTTTTGTCATTCGGCGCAGTGATCGCTTCTGGGCTGGGTTGCCAAGTGATCTGGTCATCGAACAGGCTCTTATGCGGACAATCAAATCCACAGGGGGCTTGACAAGAGGCCGGGGTATGGAAGAGAAGCAGCGGACACGCTGGCTTCTTGCAATGCCCGCCTGTGCTGACATCAATGAATCAATGCAGGAACTTACAGGTGCAACATACAGTACTAGTGATCAGCATAAGGACCTTTTTGTTGCGCGGAAGGAACGCGATCATAAAGACACTTACGACATCTTCCAGTACCTCAATGACTACAACCCATTCATGTCAGAAGAAGGAGCATTACACAGCGTAGCCACTGGCGTGACTGCAAGTGCCTCGTGTAAACCACATGAAGCAAGGAAAGTCGGAGAAGCTATCTTGGACAAAATGGAGGGACAAAACGCATTTGATTTTGTCTTCAGAAGGAAGGACCAAATAGAAAGAATGGGACTGAAACAGCTGGTTGTGGATGGCGAAAAACTAAAAGTTGACCCTCAGCTTCTCTTTCAGAGGCTGCTAATTTTAGCTAATAACATTGACTATAGCGTGGACGATCTATTGAAATATGAACTTTCTGCGCAACCAACAGCATTGTTTGATAAACACGGTCTTCTCCGCCCTGCAAACAAGCCACAACTGGCTGATGCGCTACCGTCCACTCCATCAAATGAAGGCCAGCAAACAAGTGACAGCAAACCAGTGTACAATGTCCTCGATGGAGGTTCTCTTTTACAGAGATTTCCCTGGAAAAGGGGTGAAACATTTGACTCCATAGCTTCTACGTACGTCAAGTATGTGAAAAAAGTTTTCAAATCCAATTGTCGTTTTCGATGGATATGAATCGGACATCTCCACAAAATATGTGACTCATCTCAGGCGATCAAAGGGTGCAGTTGGACCAAAGGTGTTCTTTACTGGCAGCATGGTGCTAAAGTCGAAAAAAGAACACTTTTTGGCAAACGACGAAAATAAGCAGAAATTCATCAATTTCCTGTCTGAAAAACTTCAAACCCAGGGTATCAAAACATTGCACTCCAAAGATGATGCCGATCTTTTGATTGCATTAACTGGGGTGAAGTGCGCAAAAAATGGTGCTACACATGTTATCGGAGAAGACACCGATCTTCTGGTGTTACTTTGTCATCATGCTGAAGAGGACATGGATGATTTGATATTTCGATCGGACAAAGCAGTGAAACCAGATAAAAACACTAAAATTAGAGAGTGGCAGATCAATGCTTTGCAAACTACCACTTAAACAGGCATTGTCAAACTCTTCATTTGCAAAGCGGCTGGAGCAAATGTTGGATTGTTCCACTCGTGAGGAGCTGAAAAACTCAGGGGAGAAGGTCCTCGTGGAATTATACGGAGGCAAGAAGACAGAGTCCTTAGATTCACTACGGATAAGGAAGTTCAAGGACAAAGTAGTGAGGTGCGCTACCAGCGTAGAAATACAAAATCTTCCACCCTCACTGGATGCCGGACAGTACCATATCTATCGAGCTTTTACCAGGCTAAATGTTGGATGTCGAAGGATGAGGAATGTACATTGAGGGCAGTAGATTGGGGATGGCAGAATCTGCAGGGCAAACTTCTACCTAGAACAATGGACTGTCAGCCTGCCCCTGACTATATTCTTAAGTTGATAAGGTGCCAGTGTAAATGGGACTGCTCCACAAACAGATGTAGCTGTAGAAAGCAAGGCCTGAAATGCACAAATGCCTGTAGTGAATGTCGTGGTGATGACTGTTCTAATAGCACAGCTATAATTGACGTGACTGAGGACATATGTAAGGACATATGACTTTCAGAAATCTATCATTCAGGCATGTGATGAGCGGGGTGATGATGATAGCTGGGCTGAAGATGTAAGGCATAGAATAATTAATGCAATAGATCTACCGGCTGCGGACGCTCTCTATCATCAGGTATGCAGTGTAAATTTTCGCTATAAAAACCTATCTATTCCTCTGCGGTACCAACAAAGTGATGGAACGGAAAACGCATGTATCGAAACCAGGCCGGAGGTCCGATGTCTCACGGGAAGAGGCCTTCTTCAAAGTGGTTGATGACCTTAGACAAGATGATGATGAGCAAACTACCGTTACAGACCTTGTGAAAAAAAATGTCCCAGATTACCCCAGACCCATATAGTACAAAAATATATGCGTCAGAAACTTGAGCAGCAACTTAGGTGATTCTGTTGTAATAACCAATATAAATGGGCGCCCAGATGTGGTCACATTCCGAACAAAAGCTGCCAAAATACTGCAGACATTTCATGATACCCCCAAATTAACGGATGAAAATCAAATAAAACAGCAAAATCATAAATGCTGCAGCAGACCTCGTTCGCAATGAAATCAAGTGCATTCAAACTTCAAAGGAGTCTTATACCGATAATAACAAATTAAGCTCACTTGAAGAAAACCTGAATTATGTCCCATGCCTGTTACGCACATTTCTGGACTGTGTACTAACAGGAAAGTCTAAGGATCTCAAAGTTGCTACCCTTGGACAATGCATTGTTCAGATGACCAGACCAAGAGTTGTTCTGGCTCCTATTCCTTCGGCCTTGGGGTTCAAATGCATCACCAGTACGGATCGCGGTTCTTAATTGATAGTTTGAATACTCGTCGGCTATGCGTGTCCTATTCAGAGGTTCTGAACTTTGCATCAAGTGCGGCTTGTTTTAAGGGCACAGATATTCCGGTAGCTGGCACTTTGGACAGTACATAGCAGACAATGTTGACCACAATCTGAGGACTTTAGATGGACGCGGTACAGTCCATGCAATGGGCATCATAATGACAATGACCCCTGGTATGCGAAAAAGACAAGGTGCTATTCCGCGACTAACCCATATCTCAACAACAGGCGGACTGGAGGATGCCAAAATTGCAATTCACCACTATGGATACCTTAAAGGGAAGAGCCTTCCATTGGTATTCAGGAAATTGCCCCTGGTTCGAAGTGGCCGATGAACAGCATGGAAAACTGGACACTTTGTGGAAAGTATCATGGGTCCCTTCGACCACGGTCCCCAGCCTGGAGTGGGAATGATGCAGGCGTTGCGCAAGGGGGACCATCCAGGGAAGGCTAGTGTTCACTTCCTTCCTATGTTTGGATCTTGACCCAACTGATATGACCTGCATTTATTCTACACATCTCACTCGTTGCTACTGAAAGCAAGCGTCAAGGCACAGTTCCAGTGGTCACATTTGACCAGCCTCTCTGGTGGAAATCTAGAACAATCATTCTGAATGAAGATGCAGCCAGCATTCTCAAGCCAATCATACTGATACTTGGGGGTTTTCACACCACATTGAGTTTACCTTGGCAGTATCGGTCACATAATGGAAGGATCGGGCCTGAAGGAAACGCTGGAGCTAGTTTATGCTGGCAATGCTGTGGAGCACATGTTAGCTGGAAAGGCATATGCAATGGGCTGTTTAGAGGACACTTCCTGGTAGACGCTGCTTTAAATGCGATCCTCTTAACACGATGCTATGAGTACCAGTTTTTTTCAGGAGAGGAAGACGTCCCAGATACCTCAGATGACCTTCGGGAGGCCCTGAAATGCTGTGAGCTTTCCTGGCAGAGAGATGACTGACGAAGTGGGGTTTGCCAGCAGGATGTATTTGACCGGATAAAGGAGGAAAATGGAAGCAGAGAAAGAATGTTTGTCTGAGGTCCCACAGGAAGACTCTGGATCCAGTACATGGATATGGTTGATTTGTTAAAGACGTTTTTGAGATCTCAAAGGACGGGTGACTTTCAATTGTACCTGAGGTGTCTCCAGGACATGCATCCCTATCTTGCCGCATCTGGACACAACTTCTACCTGAAATCAGTGCAGATCCATCTTCAGGATATGCTGGAATTGAAAGAAACAAGCCCTGATGTCTACAACAAGTTCAGTTCTGGTCTTTTTGTCATTCGGCGCAGTGATCGCTTCTGGGCTGGGTTGCCAAGTGATCTGGTCATCGAACAGGCTCTTATGCGGACAATCAAATCCACAGGGGGCTTGACAAGAGGCCGGGGTATGGAAGAGAAGCAGCGGACACGCTGGCTTCTTGCAATGCCCGCCTGTGCTGACATCAATGAATCAATGCAGGAACTTACAGGTGCAACATACAGTACTAGTGATCAGCATAAGGACCTTTTTGTTGCGCGGAAGGAACGCGATCATAAAGACACTTACGACATCTTCCAGTACCTCAATGACTAACAACCCATTCAAGTCAGAAGAAGGAGCATTACACAGCGTAGCCACTGGCGTGACTGCAAGTGCCTCGTGTAAACCACATGAAGCAAGGAAAGTCGGAGAAGCTATCTTGGACAAAATGGAGGGACAAAACGCATTTGATTTTGTCTTCAGAAGAAGGACCAAATAGAAAGAATGGGACTGAAACAGCTGGTTGTGGATGGCGAAAAACTAAAAGTTGACCCTCAGCTTCTCTTTCAGAGGCTGCTAATTTTAGCTAATAACATTGACTCATAGCGTGGACGATCTATTGAAATATGAACTTTCTGCGCAACCAACAGCATTGTTTGATAAACACGGTCTTCTCCGCCCTGCAAACAAGCCACAACTGGCTGATGCGCTACCGTCCACTCCATCAAATGAAGGCCAGCAAACAAGTGACAGCAAACCAGTGTAACAATGTCCTCGATGGAGGTTCTCTTTTACAGAGATTTCCTGGAAATAAAAGGGGTGAAACATTTGACTCCATAGCTTCTACGTACGTCAAGTATGTGAAAAAGTTTTCAATCCAATTGTCGTTTTTCGATGGATATGAATCGGACATCTCCACAAAATATGTGACTCATCTCAGGCGATCAAAGGGTGCAGTTGGACCAAAGGTGTTTCTTTACTGGCAGCATGGTGCTAAAAGTCGAAAAAAGAACACTTTTTGGCAAACGACGAAAATAAGCAGAAATTCATCAATTTCCTGTCTGAAAAACTTCAAACCCAGGGTATACAAAACATTGCACACCAAAGATGATGCCGATCTTTTGATTGCATTAACTGGGTGAGTGCGCAAAAAATGTGCTACACATGTTATCGGAGAAGACACCGATCTTCTGGTGTTACTTTGTCATCATGCTGAAGAGGATGGATGATTTGATATTTCGATCGGACAAAGCAGTGAAACCAGATAAAAAACACTAAAATTAGAGAGTGGCAGATCAATGCTTTGCAAACTACCACTTAAACAGGCATTGTCCAAACTCTTCATTTGCAAAGCGGCTGGAGCAAATGTTGGATTGTTCCACTCGTGAGGAGCTGAAAAACTCAGGGGAGAAGGTCCTCGTGGAATTATACGGAGGCAAGAAGACAGAGTCCTTAGATTCACTACGGATAAGGAAGTTCAAGGACAAAGTAGAGAGGTGCGCTACCAGCGTAGAAATACAAAATCTTCCACCCTCACTGGATGCCGGACAGTACCATATCTATCGAGCCTTTTACCAGGCTAAATGTTGGATGTCGAAGGATGAGGAATGTACATTGAGGGCAGTAGATTGGGGATGGCAGAATCTGCAGGGCAAACTTCTACCTAGAACAATGGACTGTCAGCCTGCCCTGACTATATTCTTAAGTTGATAAGGTGCCAGTGTAAATGGGACTGCTCCACAAACAGATGTAGCTGTAGAAAGCAAGGCCTGAAATGCACAAATGCCTGTAGTGAATGTCGTGGTGATGACTGTTCTAATAGCACAGCTATAATTGACGTGACTGAGGATGACACCGACTTGTAACTAGGGCTGAGCCAATTGAAGTAGTGCAGCTGATTTATTGGACTAAGTAGGAAGTATTTTGTCCCAAAGAGTCTTCTAGGGCTAAAGAAACAGCACTCAAAACCAAATTATACAGGGAATTACAATATGGTTACAATAATCTATCCAGTATCAGGGTACTACGTCAGTCATGACATACTACGTCATGCATGACGAATACTACGTCTAGTGACGTCATATCATGACGGAAGTAGCCTTATTTGATAGATTGATATCACATTCCTATCTGTTGTTCATACATTTATGGGCCCTAAAACCACCCATAAAAAAGTTTGCTGTACATTGAATTCTGACGTGGTGGCCATCTTGAATTTATGCAAATTAGGGCCCTTAGGGGGAGTAACTTTGGGATAACTTTTGATATGATGTTCAGTGGGGTCCAATGAACCAGTCAAAGCAGAAAAACCTTCTGTAGCAATTTGTTCTAGGTATTTTACAACTTTACTGGTCTACTAAGCCAGGGACTTCCCTGCAGTTGTTTATGAAATATTATTATTTTTGGCCTCCCTCGCTCGTCATTCTTTTCGATGTGTGCTAATTTATATGAAAAGGAATATCTCAAATAGAAACTTCCCGTTAATGTCGGCGCAACCTCATCCATTGTTCATTCGATATGTTCCCCTGAACGCCTCGTTTTAGAGTTATCGACACCACGCGACGGCCTTTCTCAATTTTTCTCTCCGTCTGTGCGTAGTATTCCAGAATGTCGTCTCCCTCTTCTATTATTGTCGCGCCCGCTTGCGGAAAGTCGATATAGTCGGCACTTTGGCGTACGTACGTGTGTCCGGTTAAAGTTTTTGGTTAAGTTGTTTGGTTAAGTTTTTTGGTTAAAGTTTTTGATTGAGTTCTTTGGTTAAAGTTTTTGGTTAAGTTTTTTGGTTAAGTTAAGTTTTTTGGTTAAAGTTTTTCGTTATACTATATCTCTGCAACTGCTTTGCCCATTAACTTCAAACTTCACATGGGTGTTTATCATCATCTATATTTTCATTCTACCCCCCTCCCGTGTGGCCCCTGTGCCCAATGTCAAGGTCAAATTACTTTGAAGTTTTTGGTTAAGTTTTTTGTTAAAGTTTTTGGTTAAGTTTTTTGGTTAAGTTTTTTGGTTAAAGTTTTTTGTTATACTATATCTCTGCAACTGCTTTGCCCATTACCTTGAAACTTCACATGGGTGTTTATCATCATCTATATTTTCATTCTACCCCACTCCCGTGCGGCCCCTGTGCCCAATGTCAAGGTCAAATTACTTTGAAGTTTTTGGTTAAGTTTTTTGGTTAAAGTTTTTGGTTAAGTTTTTTGGTTAAAGTTTTTGTTATATATTATGGTAAGTTTTTCCGTTATACTATATTTTTTTCTCTGCTGAACTGCTTTGCCCATTACCTTGAAACTTCTCATGGGTGTTTATCATCATCTGTATTTTCATTCTACCCCACTCCCGTGCGGCCCCTGTGCCCAATGTCAAGGTCAAATTACTTTGAAGTTTTTTGTTAAGTTTTTTGGTTAAAGTTTTTGGTTAAGTTTTTTTGTTAAGTTTTTTGGTTAAAGTTTTTTGGTTAAGTTTTTCGTTATACTATCTTTTTTTTTAGTGTCCATGCCTCGCCACAAGGTGCGACATGCAGGCCGCGGCCATCTAGTTTTTCTTAGGAGGGCAGTTTTCGGTACCCGCCGTTGTGGCGGGGCAATACGCTCCCTCAACTCCATTGAATCTGTTGGAGAATACCTTACGGGGTTTTTAATAGATTTTTTATGGGGGTGGGTCACCACTTTTTTGTCAGTTTCAACCCCTAGTTGCTTGCTCCCGAGCTGATTGGAGATTTGTTTTTTTAGGGAGTTTTTCATCTACTAACTCACTGATCAGTTAGTGAGATAAATTAGATTTCCTCGTCATCCGTCTCGTATTTTTTATAACAGTCGGCATAATCTCTTTCTATATACTAGTAAATATACTTTCCCAATCCTCGGAATTAATTTTAATAAAATTAATTAATTATAAAGAGATTGTGTCTCTTCTTCAATATGGCGTAAATATGGCAATTTGCCATATTTATCACAAATTATGAGAAATTATGGCAAATTGCAATATGGTGTATTCGTACAAACCGATAAGGTGAAATGCATTCAAGCTAGCATCGACTGGTTAACAAGGAATTACGTGCTCGCAAGCATTATCGTTTAGTAATAATTCAAATCAGAAAGTCAGTTATAAAGATATAACCGATATTTTCTCAATACTCCAATCACGATTGGTACAGCGGTCGGATAGGACCTATAAAGTTTAACAGAGCGCTCAGTGAATAAACATACCCGATATTTTATCAGCTGACGACAATGTTCCAATTACACGGTTATGAACAGCCGAATGTATTTCGCCTTATCGAGGCCACGGTGTGTATTGATTTAATTTTAAACACGATTACTTCCTGGTACGGACAGTTTACGGTTATATAAATGTATGGTGGACAGTTTACGGTTATAGAAATGTATGGTGGTCAGTGGGTGTTGTAACTCTCTCCCCCGCACTTTATCTCCCAGTTTTAACCTAAATTTATCCCAATCAGTATTCTCAATCTTGGGAAGGGTGGCGCGCGCCTTAATTCTAATAGTATTTTTTAGATCCTCATATCGAGACATCTCCTCCACCACCGACTCAAATTCAGCGTCCGATATATTGTTATCGGCCAACGCTTTGGAAACGATGACGTCGATGCTATTTTTCTTAGACCTCGCGAGAACCGATATTCTGTCGTGCTTTCTACTTTTATTTTTGATTTTCTTCCCATTACTCTGAATGCCATACACAGCAGTCCCGCCCCAGTGGCTACCCCGCTCAAACCCCCTGCAATGGGAATTGCCACGACTGTGGACAATAATGCGGCTGTTCCGGCCCCACCCATTATAGAAATTGCTGCCAGCACGGCGCTCGCCCCCTCCACTATGTTTGCCGCGCGTCTATATTTTTTTAGCATTTACCTTCCGAGTTTCCCCCTCTCGTTTTAGAATATCCTGCATCTCTACGATATTTTCCAACCTAAAATCTGAACTCCTTTCGCCAAAACCAATATCATCTAATTTCTCCAATCGCGGTTGGGGTGTTGATGGATTGGGGTCCAACATTGTTGGTATTGGAAGCGTGCTCGGAAGCGGTGATTCGTTCATATTTAAATTTTACAAATTTAGTTCAATCAACAATGTCACAACAGTGGAAGAACTCGCTGGGTCAGCAATTTTTGTAAGAAAGTTAATAACACTACCTTCGGAAAGTCTAATTGGATCGTCACCGGCGAACAAAACCACCGCTGAACTATCTCCAGCGAGTTTATTAACTCCAATCGCCCGTTCTTCCCCATCCAGTACGAGATTCACGGCGACCACGCCCACAGATTTACCATTAGAATTAACCGAGCAGACCGCCATTCGGAGAAGTGTACCTGGAGCTGTCATGGCGTATCTCCCATATCTATTGCTCGCTTTGGCGCCGAACGAATATTCATAGAGCCCCTCATTCAATGGACCCCGCTTCTCAGCCCAAACTGTTATGACACGTTTTTGTGTTTGCAATAACTTAAACTGCTCTACAGATGTGTCCAACAATGCGGCAAGCTCCTCGATAGCGGTATGGGCCCCAACACGAACCTTTTCAGAGGTCTCCTCAAGTGCTTTGTTCGCGTGTTTACGAACTCGATTTACTTTATCATCAACCGCGACAAGTGATTCATCAACGGCGCGGATAGATTCAACCACTCGGGCTCCTAATCCAACAATCCCCGTCCGAGCCTCTGAGCGCAACACCCCATAAGCCTCCGTAAGGGCTGCCTGGTGGGCTTCTCGGGCTTTCTCAATACCCGTTTGGACTCCCTCAATTCCCAACTGGGCCTCTTCCCGAAATTCGGTTATTTTCCCACCTAGTTCGTTTAGTTCTGTATGTGTTTCTTCAAGAGTTTGTGTAGTCACAGCCAGGGCATATACTCTAAGTTGTAATAGTAGACTCTTGTGAATCTCGTCCGTGGCCGCCGATATAGTTCTATTGATCAGTGATATGGTTTTTCCGGTAGTTAAAAAATCACCTGTGGGGTTGGATCCATCGGGAGCTCCAATCTCGATTGGGTTGTTACTCGGATTCTTTGAATTTATATCTGTCACCCACTCGCGATTGGAATTGGAAGAACTACCTGGTCCGTATATACTCATTTTCAATAATATTGATAATTCTATTACGAACTTGAGTCTAATTCTTTGAATTAATTTGAAATTTCTAGGACGACCGAAATCGGGTAATAATTTTTTAACTCTCTCGCTTGATCAAGAATAGAGACCGTAAATTCATGGATATGTCCCGATTCCAAAACTTTCATCTCGGGGCATGGGAAGGTCTAAGGTCACAGTCTCCCCAAAGAAACAATCACTGGCTTGCACGGTTTTCAGTAATGTGCTGGGAGATCCGTCTACCGTGTTGTACGATGTGTTCACCCGATCCAGGTGGACCCTTAGAGTTTTTGTGAAGGCGAAGTCCGCCGGGTTATCACCGACGTACTCCCCCGGGGCAAACAAGCCTTTATTCGCGGAGTATGTCTCTCTAAACCCGAGTCGAATACCCAACATCGGGGAGGTCATTATCTGGCTGTCTGGGCCGATGGTCATTGTTGCAAGTCCGGTAGCCTTCAATACTGTGAGGTTGACTATACCGTCAAGCTCTGTGGAAACAAAGTCTATGAGCTGTCTTGCTCCCCACAGTCCAGGAGGCAGCTTTACAGCTACTTGTTGTCCATCCTTCACATAGTAAAACCCTTCGCTCATCCCCACATTCTGCCACCCAACCGTGAAGGAGATTGATCTGAGGCCTACCCGGCGTTTTCCGCAGCAGTTGTCGATTGACTTCTGAAGTTCACAACTCTCTTTTTGAACATTAGTGATAGTAGCAAACATAATAAACTCCGATTAAAATGTCGTTGGATATCAAGGTATTTAGCTTCAATTCAAAGGCAAAGTATGATGGGGAGGTGTGTACTACTTAATGGTAGGAGTACACTACTTAATTAGAAAGCTAATAAACGTAACAATAAGAGTAAACGAAGACACCGGATTTGATACAACTTTTTCAAACATATTTGATAATTATAGGATGCCCAAAATTACTACCCAAGAAACCGTAGACGCGTGGAAAGCAATACCGATGCAGTTTTGGCAGAACCAGTTAAATTTTGCCATGTCGTGTGCCACAGCCGGGTGTGGTGTCTCTTACATAAACCACATGGAGCATAATGAGAGAGCTTTCAGTGAAAATGCTTATACTTTTCACATCTACTACACTATTAGGAGGATTCTCAAAGAGATGCAAGTGAAAACACCCCAAGATGATAAATGGGACCCTCTATACAACCCATACGACCACAAAGCCTACGAAAGAATATGTGCCGAATTTCAGATTTCTAAAAATACCGACTGGAAACAGAAAGCAATTACTAAAAATGGTGGGTTAGGTGATATATTTCTAAACAACAATATTGTAACCCGCAATGGGGGAATTTTCGATTCAAACACTATTACATTCGGTGCGTCTTCAGATCCACCAATACACTGTAATTTTGCCGGGTGTAAATACCTTCCATCTGTCATATGTCACGTCGACAACATAGAACAGCACCAGTATGCCGATATTGGCTTGGGGACTTTCATTTTGGATAGGGGGAAGGGGTTCACCAGGGGTGGAGTTACCCGCCTCAACGACTCCATTCACACATATGTCTGGGCCATCCTCGGTGCACAGGGGCAAGTGCGCAGTTCTATAATAGGAGATGGGAAGGTGTTTGACGCGCAAAAACAGTTCTTGGTCAATGTCGAGGACGCCATCTCATCTCCGGTGGACCTCCCGGCGGCGATCAAGCGGTATCAAGACGTTTTGCAGAATGCCAGCACCCCAGTAGACTATGTATTTGGAATAGGTCTTTATATGGCGCCGAGCAATATGATACTACAAGACAACCCGGTTGACGGTTACAATAATCAGATCGTAATCGCCACCGCGAAGCAAAAAATCGACCACAACGGTAACGTGAATGCGGATATCATCAAGTTCCCCCCCAAGACGGTCGGGAGCGGAGTTGTAAGTGCAACCGATTTCATAAAACCGCAACCACCCACCGCCAAGCAAAAAATCGGGTACAACGGGGACGTGAACACGGATATCATCAAGCGCACACCCAAGACGATCGGGGTCAACAGTGGTGGACCCGATTTCATAAAACCGCAACCACCCACTGCCAAGCAAAAAATCGGCTACAACGGGGACGTGAACACAGGTATCATCAAGCGCACCCCCAAGACGATCGGGGTCAACAGTGGTGGACCCGATTTCATAAAACCAACCCACGAGGAGGAGAAATTAGGGCTCATCGTAGCCCTCGTGGTGATCGTACTACTCGCGCTTTGGTTTTAGGAACTCTCGGGCAGAGAATAGTAGAAGACTGGCGATCGCCACGATTAAAGCCCAAGTATTCTCGGCGAGCCATCCGGCTGTTTTTGATAATATAGATAACAAGTAGGAGACGACACTCCCGATCAGCGAGGCAGCCGCCTTTCCGGCATATCTAGCCAGGATACTAGGGCTTTTGGATGCTTTTTTGCCCACTCCTTTGCTCCGCCGGATGGCGCGGGTGCAGCCGCCGCATCGCCTACGAGCAGCTCGATAGCTAGAACTATGGTTGATATAGTCATGCCGACAGCTGCGAGGATGCTTACTATCGTGACGACCTGCTCTCTGAACAGAGTGCGAAATCGCTCACCGAGTGTCGTGTCCTCGTGAAGAACCCTCGAGATTGTGGTCGCGGATCCGGCTGTTTTGGGTGCGGAGAGCCTCACGGCAAGCCGAGGCAGCCTCCAAGCGAGCGGCTCTTTCATCCCGCAACGACCGCAGTGATCCGCTCGGTAGATTCTCTATCATCACGGGCTTCCCCAAGGTTTCTTTCTTCTAGCGCGATATGTTCATCCAGCGCCGTGAGTTTTGAGAGGTTAAGGACCAGTTCGCCCCGGACCGTTTGTAGAGCCTTATCGAGGCCCCGGAGTTCGCGAAGAGGTAACGGTGGGTCATCCATCGTGCTGAGTATTTCAGCTATCTCACTTTCGCTGAGATCCATTGTGCGAATAGCGTCGGTGGCTACTCGAGGGAGCTCGCCGAGCTCGACAGTTTCTATCGCGGCATCCGTCTTCGCCATCGTTTTGTCGGTAGACTGTAGGGTCGTTACAGGGCGGGCCGGCATAATTGTTTTACCCCTCTTCCAATCTGGGAATCCTAGTTCGCTCCTTACGATTTGGCCACCGCCCAGGATTTTTCCGGCAATGGTGCTCATCGCTAGGGGTTTTCCGGTTGTTGTGTTGATGAGCCGGACATTTGGTGCTGATCGTAGTCGCAACGTACCACGCAGAACCAATTCGAACTTGGAGTAGTTGCGGCCGACAGATGGGACCACACCTTTTTCTACCAAACTGTAGTCGTCGTCTACAGTTGACTTGACTAATTCCCGACTTAGACTAATGGTGTTGGTAGCGCCACCTATTTCCCCCAATTCATCCAATCGCGATTGGATTGGAACTGGAGTCTCTGGTTTAATAGAGTATTTAAATATGTCTTCGAGTCAATACGGTCGCAAACGCAATCCATACCGCAGACTACGTGAGCCCCTTGGGGCGAAAGGCGTTATTACGAACAACCCATCGACGATCGACCAGAACCAGCAGCTCTTAGTCCGCTTCCCAAACCTCGGAGCTAGCGACGTCATTGTACCGGGGACTGTTCGCCTCGCTTTCACTATTTCGCTGACGTCGACGCGGAACCGGACCGAACCGTCGTTCAGAACCTGGGTCGCGCCATCGTCAAGAAGACCATGATAAAGATTTCTGGTAATGAGGTGATGTCGATCGACGACAGCGACGTCTACCATTGTTACCAGGACCTGTGGAAGACGGAGCAAGAGCGCGAAAATGCGGTCTATCAGGGTATTGACACCAGCAAAAATAAGAACGTAACCAGACTTAGAATCGGGGCTGGTAACAAGGCAGATAACGACGCGAGTGACAACGTGATCGCGGCCGCTTACGGCAACCGCTTCTACATCCCGCTTGATTTTGAGTTGCTGGAGAGTCACATGCCCTACTATCAGAGCGCTTTGGCTGACCACCTCGAATACGAACTAATGTTCAACGACTACGGCTGAGTTCTCATAGCCACCGACATGACATCGACGTGTACGATCGACAATGTTTCGTTGGAGTACGACATGGTCACGATGCCCAAACTCGCGCGATTGATCAGAACCCAGTACGCAGGGCACGTTGCCATACTTTACGACCGAGTTCTTCGCCACCGCAAGATGACGAAAGACAAAAGCGACACATTGTGGAATATTAACGTCAGCGTACCCGCCCGCTCGATGAAAGGCATACTGATGCTGTTCGAGGAGAGTTGGTTCGAGCTCGCGGCTAGAAAAAGCGATAAATTCTATAACCCCAAAATCACAAAGGTAGAGGTGACGATCGAGGGAGTCCCCAATCAACTCTACAGCGCGGGCCTTCGCGCGCACCAGCAGTGGGACGAAGTCAGAAAGCAGTTTGCTGCATGCTGCAGCTCTCGAACGTCTCCTCGCGCAGTTCCTGACTACCAAATACGCGTTATGGTTAGACATGCGAGTCAGCGACGACGACCAAATGCACGGTAGTGGACGCCAAGTTGAGAACGCTAGCGAGGGTGTGATGATCCAGATAACCAAAGAGGCGGATGGAGCTGCCGCATTGAACGTGTATCTATATATAATCACAGACGCACAACTGAACATCGAAGATGGTCGATACGTCTCAGCACTCTACTAAATCTAAAGATTTAAATAAAAATAAAGTTTGTGATGCCCACTCTGCCATAATATGTGGGCAGACAGGATGCGGAAAAACTGTTTTCATCCTCGACTTGCTCGAGGGGGCCTACAGTGATGTCTTTCGACACATTGTGATCCTGTGCCCCACTGTGCGGCACAACGAGACTTATCAGCGGCGCCCGTGGGTATGGACCGACCCTGAGATATACGTTATTGACCCCGGTGATAGGCTTCACGATTGGCTGCGCGGTTTATACCAAATCTTCCCGGGCGAGCCCACCCTATACGTGATTGATGACTGCTTGGCCAAGGCGGCGATGACCAAAAAGAAGGACATGATCTCCGAGCTCGCATTTTCGGGCCGCCATGCGGGGCAAAGCGTATGGATCTCCACTCAGAAGTACAACGCCGTCCTCAAGGATCTGCGCAAGCAAACGAAATGGGTCGCCCTCTTTCACTGCAAGGACCGAGACTCATTCGATGACTGTCTTCGAGAGAACGACGTTATCCCAACGCGCGAGGAGCGCCTGGAGGTTCGACATATGCTTTCGGAAACTAAGCACGCCAAGCTTCTGCTAAGACTGATCAACCCACAAATTATGAAGTTATCAATTAATTACTGAATACTGAATTACTGAATTAGTCGCAACAAGTTGCTGTTTACTAAATAATCTACTAATATCTACTAATATCTACTAATATCTACTAAATATTACTGAATTATTACTGAATTACTGAATTATTTACTAAATAATCTACTAAATATTACTGAATTATTCGCAACAAGTTTCTGTTACTCATAATTAATTTTAAGAAAATTACAAACAGTTTGATGTTAAACTTATAAGACCTGCCAGAGTAGTACACCCAACACTGTTGGAATAATGAACTGTGACGAACTTCTCGATCAGCTAATGGAAGAAACAGTCGCTCCGACTGCCGACACGGTATCTTTCCTGAAAGGTGGCACGACTGCCAACACGGTATCTTTCTTGAAAGATGGCACGACTGCCGATACGGTATCTTTCCTGAAAGATGGTCCGACTGCTGATACGATATCTACCCAACCGCACCCCCAATCCAATCGCGATTGTAAGAATTGTAACAGTGGGATGAAAGAAAATGAAAACACGACGCGACGCGAGCGGCTAGCTGCGCTGGTTGCTGGGGGGCAATCGGAACAGTATTCCGGTAGTCGTCTCTCAGTTTGTCATGTGGACAAGATGTCAGATGTAGAGGTTGATAAAATGTATGCGCGATACAAGTCTAAATTGGGGGCAGAGATGACGAAAACTCTTGGGGCAGCAGCTATTCATTTGTACGCTACCGCTGTCAGTGCAATTCTCCCTATATCTGACACCGCGGGGTTGATTGGTGATTTAGAGACTGACCCTTTTGTAGGACACACTCTTAGAACAGCCTGCTGCTCAATTTATCACAAGTTTGGAATGTACTTAGCTCCGCTGACAACCGCGTTGACCACGGCTAAACACTGTCAATTTGGACATATATGCCCACAAACTATAAGCTCCGAAAATGATGATACAAGACGCACCCCCAATTCTTCCAATCGAGATTGGATTGGAACTGGAGCGACAAGCACCTGTGCAAGCACCTGCGAGAGTGACGGAACAGCCCTCAACACTGTTGAACCAAAGCACGTTGGATGAACTCTCAACAGCCGCTCCTGAGCTGGTGCGGTTGAACCCGATTGCACGACACAAAAACCCAAAAAGACAGGCAGCTGGGCGGACAGCGGCTGCCACCCGAAAAGCTAAACAAGATAAAATACTTTGAGAGGCCAAACAGTCGTTATATGTTCCGGCTCAGGAGCCCCAATCGCAATTGGAGTTGGGGGCAGAAACAGCAAAACACCCGAAGACAGCTGCGGTTCAATCTCCGCAGGAACACCAATCGCAATTGGAAGAGCAATCGTGGAGTGCTGTAGCTCCTACCTGGATCATCCCGTGGGTTGTTGGTGGTGGTCTGGCAGTTGTTGGCACCGATCCCTTTTATATGCAATAAATATAATGGCTGAAAACGAAGGTAAAATAATAGTGAATGCGGTTTATCACGCCGTGGTGATATGGGGTCTCACTATCGGGTTTGCTCGAATATCAATGATGATCTTCGGAGGGTCCGCTCCCAAATTGGACATGACCGTAAGAGACGCAGGGTTCGTGACCTTGAATGTAGCGACCGCAGTTGGGACTCAAGATTATCCAATTAAAGCTGGAATTCTACCTGTTAATATATGGAAATAAATGTCTAAATCTACTTCTACTTCTACTACGATCGGACTATCGATATTTGGAGCGGTGGCGAACGCATTGTTGTTCAGCGGTAGCAACTTTCTATTCTCGTTAATAGGAAAAGAACCGGATGAGGAGAAAAAGCGTCACGATTTAGCTACAGAACAATTCAATAGCGCAAAGGAAGCATGGGCGGAAAAACGAACCAACCGTGTGGACTGGATCAACGAAGAGCTTCGCCGCGAGAGTCATGCCGTGCAAACTTTCCAGAACGTTGACGAATCCATGCGCGAGTACAAGCTGGCATATCCGCAGAAAATTCTCGCACCGCTGGATCCCGGGCCCCAACTTTCAGATGTCTATGTACCATCAGAGGCCCAAAAAGACCGCGAGATTGCGATCATCGTCGTGGGAATGGGTGTGGTGGGTCTCGTCAGCTACTATATTGAAAAAGCAATAAGCAAAAGCAATAAGCAAAAGTAATAAGCAATAATTATTTTAAAAACACTTTTTTAAATAATATATATATATATATATATAGAATGATGTTAGTTGACGAGCTTTATTTTGCTCTAATCGATGTAGGCTACACGGCCCTTAAACACCGTTTAGCTGGCGCAAAGGGTCTGACCCAAGATTCTCTCGAGACGTGGCGCGAGGACGAAAAAGCGGCCACCCTTTTCGCAAAGCGGATGTTAGATTCCTCCGAGTTCCCGCTCCTGTTCCAATCCAATCGCAATTGGAAGAATTGGGGGAACTTAACCGGCAGCTGCAGCGAAACTTCCAACAAAGGTTTAGTATCGACGACGCAGTTACCGGACGATCTGGCGAGGGCATGTTGGAGATTGTTCGATCTACTAGAATACCTCGCATACGATGGACACGCGCAAGATTGATACCAAATTATCGGTTCGCCTAGCGCGCAAGTTAGCGAACACATACTACAGCTACTGGAAGGGACTCGCGGCCATCAAGAACCTCGCGGCGGCGACCAAGGTTTCCGAAAACACCGCCAAGGAATGGCTCAAGAAGCAGGCCATCTGGCAGATCTATTTGCCCGCGCCTCACAATATTCCGCGGCCGAAATTCGACGTGCCGGTGCCGAACGAAGTCCACCAAGCAGATCTCCTGTTTCTCCCTCACGATCGCGTACAAGTACGCACTGACAATCGCTATAAGGGGGCTGAGCCGCTGGCCACGAAAGAGTCTAAGGAGGTGGCCGAGGCTCTTTCCCGAATATATAAGAGGAGCCCTCTCAAATGGCCGAATCTTCTCCAGGTCGATCCCGGCCGCGAGTTCATGGGTGTGGTCTCTCATCTATTGTCTAAACACAAAGTTTCTGTCCGACGCGGCCACGTCAACATCCACCGGGACCAGGGGATTGTGGAGCGGTTCAATCGAACCCTGGCTGAGAGGCTGTTCGGACACCAATATGCCAAAGAGCTTGTAGACCCTCATTCGCGATCGACCGAATGGGTGACCAGGCTGCCCGCCGTGGTCTCTGCACTGAACGGTGAGGTGACCAGATTGATCGGTAAAAAGCCCGTAGATGCCATCAAGTCTAAAAAGGTGTCACACAAACCATCTGCCATCTCGCGCGCTGGGCACCCCGTTGGTTTAGCGGAGAAACGGCTTCCATCGGATGTTGCCGTCCGGTACCTCTCTCAACCGGGAGAGCTCGACAGTGGCCGCCGCCGCGCGACTGATCCCGTGTGGTCTCTCAATGTATATCATCTAGATCGATCTATTACCAAACCCGCTGAGCCTGTGCTCTACTATTTAGATGATGGGCCATCGCGCTGGTTTTTTGTTCGCGCAGAACTTCTCGCGGTGCCTTCTGACACCCAGCTGCCGGTTAAGTTCTGAAGATTCTCATAATTACCAAATTAAATAATTAATTAATTAAATTTAAAAAAATTATAAAATTATTAAATAATTACGAGTTAATCATTTTTCCGAATTTTGTAAATTCAATTCGAAAAAATGAATCCACCCTCAATTCTCTCCAATCAGCTCCGCCCACAATATATTGGATGAGGGTGGAGTAATTTGTTTCATATTTCTCGCCATATTCACAGGCTATATTTTTTGATTTGATACATGTGGGGACATAAACACGCGCATACGCGCTTACCATGGGTCGCGGTAATGAACTCATCCCCTATATACTACTTACATGCATTCATCTGATGATCCTCTATTGTGCTACAGCAAATCCATTACCCACCCCCCCATCCCTTTTCCCAAGGTCAAGGTCACAAACTTAGCACATTCATACATGCATTCCTCATGTGAATAGCTATCATGCTGTAGAAAATCAACAACTTAACTTAACGTTGGGTTAAATTTTGTTTTACTTCTGTTTTCAGGGAGCGCATTGATATTTCATACATACATTCATCTTAATATGCTATATTATGCTATAGCAAACCCACAACCCACCTTGCACCACTGACCCCAATGTCAAGGTCCACCGCACGCCCCTTAACCCAAGGTCAAGTTATATAATATTCATGTTTTTTTATGCAACTGTGCCAAGTTTGAGTAAAGGCTGCCAACAGGCGAGCTTCGTTGTCTTCTGACAACTCTTGTTATTTTTCGCACTCTGGTATACATGTTTATCACGGCAAGATGAAGAAGTCTATTGATTTTGAAAAATTTCCGATACTTATCTCCCCTTGGCAGCCATTTTTTAATTTTCGCACTCTGTATCCTTGTCCACGCAATAACTCAAGTTCTACTTCACCGCTCGTAACCAAATTTGGTATACATGTTTATCACAGCAAGATGAAGAAGCTTATTTATTTTCAATAATTTCCCATGACTTATCTCCCCTTGGCGGCCATTTTTATTTTTCGCATTCTCTATCCTTGTGAACGCAATAACTCAAGTTCTACTTCACCGATCGTAACCAAATTTGGTATACATGTTTATCACGGCAAGATGAAGAAGCCTATTTATTTTCAAACATTTCCAATAACTTATCTCCCCTTGGCAGCCATTTTTATTTTTCGCACTCTGTATCCTTGTCCACGCAATAACTCCAGTTCGACTTCACCGATCGTAACCAAATTCGGTTTACATGTTTATCACGTCAAGATGAGTTATCTCCCCTTGTTGACTGGCCTTGCCTCGACGGGCGTATATTGTGACTTTCGGTACTCTTGTTAAAAATACTATATCTCTGGATCCGCTTCGCCAATTCATTCAAAACTTTACATGTGTGTTTATCATCATGCCCAATGTCAAGGTCAAATTACGTTGAAATTTTTTGCATTAAAAGTACTTTTACTACTATCATTGCCTCAGCGAGCACGACATGCGGGCTGATGCTATCTAGTTTTTGTTAGCTGTGCAAAGAAATATTCTACCTAGGAATTTTATCCACTTGATGTTTTCAGGTATACCCGCACCATTATTTTGATTTCAACAATCAAACACGATATTGTTCTGTACGGAAATAAATGGGCATATTTAAGAGCAATACACCTTATATACATATCCATGAAATACGTACAATGTAAATAAAAGCTATATCGAGGGTTCAGCGCAATACGGTCGTAACTCACTTTTTTTTCGAAATGGACTTTTTTGCATTTTCTAATGTATTTTCTAGTAATACAGCATATGTAAAAAGATTAGAATTGAATTCCAATATTTAAGGCTATAAATGATCATTTGGCATAAGGTTGTAACTCAAAATCGCCAAATAATCTCAGCGCAACACAGTCGTAACTCAAATTACATGTGCAACGTATTTGTGCTGCATTTTATAAAGAATTGTGGTGGATCTATAGTGCAATTTTGAACTATAAATAATTGTGGACTTGTATTTAGTAAAAAAAATTATATTACTGGCATAGTACATAAAAAATATATAAACATTTAAAAACAATTGCAAGTTTGGAAAAAAAATATAATCTCAGAATGCAAAAACAAATTCATTGCAATACAGTCGTAACTCCAGTTATTTGTACAACAGTTTTGCGCTGCATTTTATACAATAGTATTGTAGCTCCACAATGATATTTTGATATATAAATAAAGATCAAGTTGTAGTTTGTCAGAAAATAATATTACATTTAAAAATGACATTTTTTTATTAAAAAATATGAGATTGAAAATAATGTTTAACTGACAAAACCGCAATACGTTAAAAAAAATATTTTTTCTTGGCATTTTCCATTTTATTTTACATTAATAAACATGACACAATGAGCACATGTAATATAAATTACATGTAATTTCAATATGTAATGCTAAAAATTATTAATGCATGCTGCATATAGCTGTAGCATTTAAAAATACTTATAAAATTAAACAATGTTTCACTGACGAAGCCAAATAAGTTCAGCCAAAATATTTTTATTTTTTTTTTAATTTTATTTAATTATTCAATATAAATTGCAAATAAAGGGATAAATAAGTGTGGTACTGTATATAGTTGAAAATGAGGTTGACCTCATGGTCAGGAGGAAAATAGATTTAAACATTATTTTTATAATCTTAAATGCAATCTGAACGGAATATGCCTAGTCCGGAAGTTGTATGTACAGTATTTATGAAAATGTGTATTAATTATATTTGTGTTCAAATTGTCACATTCAATTCCATGACTTGTTTCTAATCTCAGGTAGTATTATGTTAGTGTGTGTATCTTATAATAGATACTTTCAATTCAATTGGAGGAGACTGTCACATTATAACATTATAAGTAAAAAGAAAAAACAACACCTAATTGCGTCACCGGTAGGTGTGATTTCACTGGCTGTAGCTGCACTGACAGTTTCCTGCCGAAGATTTAGGAGCTCCTGTGCTGAGCATACGATTGTCATATTTTCTAATAAATCTCTACTTATAGAGATCAGACATTCATGAATTAATTAAGTCACTTAAACATGATTGAAATAGTCTGACAGCATAGTTCGTTTCAGATCAATATTTTATTATTTCACAGCCTATTTTGCTTTTAAAGGTTCATGTTTTCGTCATATCTGTTGAGCGATAAACATAAGACAGCCATTATTATAATATCAAAGCATATATTATATGGTCATAAATGGTATTGTAAACATAAGAATGCAATGTTACAGAGTACCTGAATTATGTTAGTAGTTTGGCGCAGAAGTCTAAAATTACTAGGCTATGTATGCGCCAGCAGCTTTATCATGGTCTTACAAAGCAGCTAATTCAGTGTCATAGAATTGGTGATTGATGGCGTCATGAAAACCATTGTTAATTCAAACATGACACATGTTACACATGATGTGGACCACATGCATGGGTATTACCAGATACATACTCCCTTACTTTCTAAAATCTATTATGTTTCATAATTAGTGTAGTTGACTATGTCTTTCTCAAAGCGTGTTTTCATATAATTTACTGTTTACATTGTTCTATTAGACACTTTATACTAATCTATAATTTCTAGTGACAGAAATCATGGAAATATATCTTCAATACACAATAATGTAAAAATGATTATATAATTTCATTCCAATATTCAAGGCTAAACATGGTTATGTGGAATATCCAGGTGTCGTTTTAATACGAGTTAAAAGCGAGAAAGCCAAATAATTTCTGACGTAACTCGATTTAAAATTGTATTTTTCCAAAACTAATCCGCAATTTTTAAGCTTGGATAATGCATGAATTTTTATAAATTGCTATGATTATTGTTAAAAGCACTATGTATCAGATATGCACAGAAAAACAAATCCGTAAAAAATTATTATCAAATGATATGGTGTGATTGGTAAACGTTATGTGCAGAACATCACACGAAAAACAACACAAATTATTGAGTATCTGAAACATCATCCGAGACACAGTACCTTTAATAACTGTACATATTATTACTGATGATGGGTGTCTGTTAACCTCAAGAATGGCTCAATATAATTAAAATAGTTTGTCAGTACAGTGCGACCCCGTTAGTACACGGAAGTCCGGCGACATACAACCTTCCGTGTTGCTTATCCGAACCGTGCTATATCCGTTCTCGCCCAAGACGCATCATAATGTCAACAAAAAATACATGTACACTGTACACTGTACACTGTGACTGCGAATGAACGACGTCGCCAATGCCTATAATATGCCATAAGTTTTCACTGTTATCTTTGCATGTAATAAATATATTGAATCCAAGAATTGTTAACGTCATGTTTCATTTATTCATCAATTTCATGTAGAATGTAGATCTACGCAGGTCCGTGCAATCCATTATTGTAAATGCGGGTAGAAAAAAGTGTAGTAATGATGACGCAATGACCCAATGACCGATATCCTGTTCCATCAGCTGCAACATCACGGACAAGCTCGTGCGTTGCAATCTGTGTTCATATGGTGAGCACACAGGTGGAAGACTCGGGACCTATGACACCAAAATAAATGCCTATTAAAAAAATCCCATTATCCCACCCACCTGGTATCGTACTGTACATGACGTTAATAATAGAATGAGATCAAGTGGGTGGGGTAATGGATATTTTTGTAATTTTCTTTTCTTTGTGTCACACGTTTGAGTACAGACCTGTATAGACGTTGTTTTGCCCGACGTGTTATAATATTGCGCCAGTTCATGAGGTAATCAGGCTTATCACGTGAGATTTTCGACGAAGATGAATCTGATAATAGTGTACATTTTCTGACGAATTTTAAATTAGTAATTATTACGCATTTGCTCTGAAAATGTTATCAACTTTCCGATATATTTGCAGAAAAAAGTCAAATCATTCTCGGTGAAAATCTCAGTTATATAATAAAGTTGATTATCTCGTGCACTGGCTCAATTATGACATAGCGAAACAAGGCCAGTTGTCAGGTACACATTTGTGTACATGCGCCGGGGGCGTGGGCAGTGCTGTAACACTTTAGTTAATCTGGGTCGAGTTAATTCTGCGCGACTGATACGCGATCTCCGATTGGTCAGCCTTTACACCTAATTAATATTCCACCAATGGTGAGCGCGAACGCATGCCGGAAAAATGAAATCGAGCACATAACAATTAGCACTGCTTTGTTACTGGTCTTACTGATCTGTGCAAACGTGATCAGCTGCACATTCACATCGGTGAGATAAAAGGAGGCTATGCGTCCATAAAAAAAAAAAATCGTCCATTTTGGGTCTAATTTGGGAAAGAATCGCAAAATTAACACGATTTCTGACAATAGTCGTGTAACGAATTTAACACGATTTTGATATACAAATAGGAAAAAAATTCGGGAGCCAAGGCACAACCGTGTACTAACCGAAATCGTGTTATAGTGAAGCGTGTACTAACGGGGTCGCACTGCAGTTTCAAGTTGAAATAAAAAAATACTTTGGATTTCAATAAACTGTTTCAAGATAAACGGCCCATTATCAATTATTTTTTACCATATATGTATGATAATTACAGATGTAAATGTAGGTCAAGGTCATGACACTAATGATAATGTAATTATGTAAAGTGTATATCTGCAAGTGCATAAATAAGCAGTACTAGTTGCATCTGTGTATGTACTGATATTAGTCAAAATTCAGATATGTACACGACACATGCTTTATGAGCTAAAAAAGCTGACCACTGAAGGTCAAGGTCAGGACCTTGATGATAATAACATGTTATTCTCAGAAAAGAAAATACATCAAGGATACCTTCATTCATTGCAAGTAAATTGCTGAAGCTGAAATCAAAATATCAAGTTTTACAACATATTTTTAATAATTTATTCCGAGTTACGACTGTATTGCACTGAACTATTTCAGCATTTTGGCTGTTATTTTCAGCGCAATACGGTCGTAACTCAAATATTTGCTAATATCACTTTTTATTTTTTATTTTTTTTTTTTCATCAGGCTATTTATTTTTCATGTCTGTTATTACAGAATATAAGTGAAAATGGTACATAACTGAGTATAATTGTTAGTTTTTGAAATATTTTTGGCTCTCCTGAACATTTTACAAAAAATGAGTTACGACCGTATTGCGCTGAACCCTCGATATGCTCTCATCGATGAATATAATAAACACTTGTGAAATATTGACATTTCACACCTCGCAATGAACATATATGTCGTATTTGTTGCAAAAATATAAATCTCCTCTATTTCTCCGCCAGGCCACGTGGAGGAGATCTCGACGCTGGCGTTACAGAACGACTGCCAGACTCTGGCGTCAGCGAGTGGGAGCCACGAGTTGACCGGGAGCCAGATCTGTGTCTGGGACCTCCAGCAGCTTGTCTGTACTAAGGTGCTCACCCACCACGAGTTTGACGTCGTCTGTCTCGCGTACTCGCGCGACGATAAGTTCCTCGTCTCTGTCGGTAGGTGCAGCTCACTGTAGGGTAGTTTTTGTCTTGCCCACGATAGTAGAAGTGAGACATAGCAGGTCACAATTCCAGCGTAGTCGTTGTCGTCATTTTGGACATATCCAAATTTTGCATATCTCTTGATCCATTAGTCAGATTCCAAGCTTCGTCAATAGCTTTCTCCATTTCTCCATTGCTATCCATCCAGTGTCATTCGGGCGACCTTGATCTTCACCTTGGCGATCTTAACGTATGTGTCAATAATTTTGAATACCTTCTGATCCATTAGTCGCATTACCAAATGTCATCAATAACTTCCTCACAATGACTGCTATCCACACAGTGTCATTCGGGCGAGCTTGACTGACCTTGGTGACTTTGACCTTGGTGTCAACAATTTTGGACTTGCTTCCAAACGTTGAATATCACCTGATTTGTTATATATCCATCCATATCTATTCATCCAGTGTCATTTGGGTGACCTTGACCGTCACCATGATGACTTGACCTTCATGGCAATACTTTTGGATGTATGTCCAAATGTTGAATATCTCCTGATCTGTTAGTCGGGTCATCTCCTAACTTCATCGTTAGCTTCCTCACATTGATGTATTCTACTGACCTTAGGGATGGGTTATGGCCTAGGGGTTAGAATGCCTGACTTCCAATCCGGAGGTTGTGGGTTCAAACCTCGCCTTAGGCATCAAAAATACTTTCATAGTATTTCCATCCCTTAGATGAGACTTGAAACTGTGGTCCCGTCTCTATATGACCATAGCTGTTGATGGGACGTTAAACCCATTCACTGATTTACAGTGAAACCTCTCTAGGCCTGGGAGGTCCCCAGTGTGTCCGGTTTAGAGAGGTTTCACTGTATAAACAACTGATTAAGTCATTTCTGTGGCCGCCAGGTGACTACCGAGACTGCTCCATAGTGGTGTGGAGTACGCGGAACTACGTAATCCTGGCCACCTCGAAGGTCGCGACCCCGATCCATGACCTCAAGTGGGACCCTTACACCGTGAATGAGTTCGCGTCCATCGGCGACGGCAGCTCTGTGATGTTCTGGCTCCTCGATGAGACCAGCGTCAACGTCGGCCTCAATGTACACGAGGCGGAGATCCCTGCAGAGCTGCTCCAGCATTCGTGTACCCACACGGTAATCCAACATGTGGTCTAGATAACCTGTGAGGTATCGTATATCACAGGTTATCTAGAGCACATGTCTTTGACACTAAATGAACAATATGCAATGCTCTCCTATCTATGTGCTCTCCACTCTACTTACACCCCCTATACGATCTCATCTTATTCGAATGAGGGTCGTATAGGGGGTGTAAGTAGATTGGAGTGCACATAGATAGGAGAGCATTGCATATTGTTCATTTAGTGTCTTATGTTACACGAAATATAACATGTACAATCGAACCTGTGAACAACGACCGGCAAAGGGAAGTGGCCAAAGTGGTCGTTGTTGACAGGTGGTCGTTGTTCCAAGGGTCGAACATTTACCCAGTTTCACAACAAAGTCGGGCATGTCTTTAGTATTCTATTGTAATATATATGCATGCTTTTCATCAATTAAAAATTGCACGAAAATGGCTAAAATAGTCAATTTATTTTGTTTTGTCATCTTGTTGTTAGTGTTCTGAACCTAGCCTCGCTTTGGAAATTATATACAAAGGGGAGTAATTATCTTCAATATAAGTATATCTCGCGGCCCGCTTTGGTGCACCATTTAATAGCTTGTCGTAATTACATGCAAGTGGTTTAATTTAGCATGACCATTAGTATTTCACACCACCAGTTGAAATTAATAACGGTCATATAGTCTGTATTAAAACGATAGCCTATGTGGCGCGGCCTGTGAAAACCGCGAGTTTTTTTGTAACAAAAAATATTTCATAAAAAAAAAATATTTCATTGAATGCGTCCAGTCCAGTAACCCACACAGCTAGGTGTCCAAGTCAGGAGAGAACACCAGGCTTATTTGCTTTCTGTCCAATGTACTGTATACTATCCTGGTCAAGCCCGAATATTTAAGCAGCCTATGACGAATTGGCAATGTCCGCTGACGTAATTACTGATGTTTTTATACCCCCCGCAACGAGTTGTGGGGGGGTACACTGGAGTCAGGTTGTCCGTCCGTCCGTCCGTCCGTCCGGGTACACTTAACATCAGAGAAATATTGTTATAACTTCTATTTCCTTCATCTAAAATGCTTGATATTTCACACATGCATTCCTGTAAGGCTCTACTACCATGCTGTGCCAAATCCACGACCGTCCAACCCCAGCAGATCCCAAGGTCAAGGTCAAATACTTAGTCCGTAAATTTTAAATCAGAGAAATCCCATTGTTATAACTATCCATTTCTCCCCAAAATCTTATATATCATGATTCCCGTAAGGCTCACTACCAGTGTGCCCAAATCCACCACCGTCCAACCCCAGCAGACTCCCAAGGTCAAGGTCAAATACTTGTCCCTTTACAAAACTAACATCAGAGAAATATTGTTATAACTTCTATTTCCTTCATCTTAAAATGCTTAATATTTCACACATGCATTCCCTGTAAGGCTCTACTACCATGCTGTGCCAAATCCACCATCCAACCCCTCCCAGCTGATACCCAAGGTCAAGGTCAAATACTTAGTCTCTTTACAAAACTTAACATCAGAGAAATATTGTTATAACATTACTTGTATTTACTTCTATTTCAATACATCTAAATGCTTAATATTTCACACATCATTAAACCTGTAAGGCTCTACTTTACATGCTCTGTGCCAAATTCCAACGACCACCGTCCAAACACCCCACCGCAGATCCCAATGTCAAGGTCAAATACTCTTTACAAAACTTAACATCAGAGAAATAAGTTATAACTTCTATTTCCTTCATTGAAAATTCTTATTATTTCACTTGTGCATTCCTCTAAGGTTGTACTATCATGCTGTGACAAATCTACGACTGTCCAACCCCCGCTGATCCCAAGGTCAAGGTCACATACTTAGTCTCTTTACAAAACTTAACATCAGAGAAATATGTTATAACTTCTATTTCTTTCATTGAAAATACTTAATATTTCATATGCTGTGACAAATCCCCGCTGATCTAGAGGTCAACGTCACATACACATACATACCGTATAACCTCGACTTAACGCCCCCCTCCTAATAAACCCTCCCCCCACCCCCCCCCCCTCCAATGACCGCCAATTTCAAACACAAATAATCCTTATATCCTTATTTGTGTTTGAAATTGGCGGTTCTTGGTATTTTTTCTTTTTTTTTTCTTTTTTTTTTCTTTTTTTTTTTTCTCTTTTTATTTTTTTTACTGGCTAATAAACGCCCCCCCCCCTTTTTGTAAAATGTAACGCCTCCGGGGGCGTTAATTCGAGGTTATACGGTAGTCTCTTTACAAAACTTAACATCAGAGAAATCGGTTATAACTTCTATTTCCTTGCTCGGATCTGCTTCATATTTCACACACTCATTGCTCCAATGGACCTCTACCACCCTGTGACAAATTCACGTTCATGCCGCTCGCGCTAATCCCAGAGTCAAGGTCACAAGCCCACACACTTGGAAATTTGTACATATTTTAGGGGTACCTGGGCCCACGCGGAGGATATTCCGTAAGCCTCGCTTACTGACCAATCTAGTTAATTAGAGATTCGCGAGCACTGTAAACCATGTAAACCACGGGCATACTACGCGAATCCACTGCCTGGTCTGGTCGCTAATGCAATAAGCCGGGATTTGTCGGAGATCGAGACCCAATTCATATAAACACGTTTGTCGTGTCACTTTAGACTGGTACCCGGTCGCTAGGAATAACGCTATATATGCTGAGCATCAGACAGGGTACCAGTCTAGTGTGAACTACGTGACTGATGTCAACAACCGCGTGTATTGATCTTTGATATGGCCTTGTGCCCCGATGTGTGAAATTTACACTCGACACGCGCCGTGTGTTTGAAGTCTTAGTCTTGTCACTGTAGACGAAACAGCATCGTGTAAACACAGTTTGCCAGCTAATGATCGAATTTTATGACTTGCGCAGAATTGCATTATGCCTATTGGAATACACGACACGGAATACATATCGGGAATTACCGTTAATGGAGTTATGCAATATTTTTCATTGAAAAATGTCGCCGAGTTTTGTGATGAAAGGAAAATCGGCGATTGCTATGTTATTTTTTTTTGCCAACAAAACATGACTTGGTCGCTAATGGTCGCTAATGGTCGCTGTTTTTTTGCAGTAAAAAATGCCGCGTGGAACGGAAAATAAAAAATCGCTGGTCGCTGGTCGTTGTTCGGAGGTGGTCGTTATTCCAAGGTCTTTTAAAGAACAAATTGGACGGGGGGTGGTTTTAACTGGCCGTTGTGGACAGGTGGTCGCTACTCACTGGTGGTCGTTAACACAGGTTCGACTGTATATGTTGTTCTCTGTGACATATATTTACCAAAATATAATTTATCCCACATGGTCACACTCGTGGGATGAAATATATATTTTCTACACACTGTTGTTATTATACCGCCGGCATGCAAAGTATGTCGAGGGTATATAGTTTTTGTCATTCCATCCATCCATCCATCATCCATCTGTTCATCCGACCTTTCGTCCGTCCGTAAGATATGCGTTAAAAGTTTTTATTTCTCAGTCCAGGCTGTCAGCCGGCTGTATCCGTGAGCCTCTGCTCTCTTGCTCAGTATTGTTTATTTACATCCCCAGGGCACAAAGTCTGGGGACAGTGTGGCATTTACTGTCATGGAGTATGCGGGAGACAGCACCCTGTACATCGCCACCGATACTGGCAAAGTCTCTGCCTGGGACACACGACACAACACCTGCTTCCTCCATTGGGAGGCGGACGGCTCCGAGATTGGTACGATACATAGGGTTTGGTTTATTCAATTACCATTTTTAAATACCAGATTTATTTTCCGAGACATTCCTTTGTCGGATGTACAGATGTCAAGGGAAATAAATCCAGTATTTCAAAATGGTAGTGGAAATGACGTCAAAACGTGACTCGCGAACGTCTAGGAGGAAATATTTCCTTCAAGAAAATATATCCCTCCAGAAATCACGGTAAATCACTGGGTAGCATGTTGTAATATATAGAGGCAATGTTATTAGATCAGTTTCACTCATCAATTTGAAAATCAATAAGTATTTTCAAATTGTTGTGAGTATTTTGTACACTTTTGAAAATCAATGCGTATTCAGCTAAAATAAGTGCATAAAATACACCAATACCTGCATTATCTGGAACGCTGCATTTCTGAGCCGAGCCTGATAAACTTGATATCAATAGACAGTAGGCTAGTAATCTATTTATCAGGTAACGTGTTGTGCTTGTCAATGATCAAGTATAAAACAAGGTTCGTAGAAAAGAACACGGACTTGTTTATGTTGCGTCATTACATCGATGTCATTCGATAACATCATGTGACACCTTTGACCAATGAAACGTCAGTTTTCCGATATTCGTATCATTGACCTGATGCGACATTATATTATCAGTTAGTACGTAAATATTCAGCCAATACAAAGCCTGTGACCTGATAAAAGCTGTTCATACCGTATAGACCAGGCTAATAAATAGGTTACCGTACTGGAAAAAAATCATCAGTAACTATGCTTAGACCGAGTCTAAAGATAATGTACTTAGGGTTTTTCGAGAAAAAATTTCCCTGGGGGGGGGGGGGGGGGTGGTGGACTGGCTTTTTTTTTAGGGGTACCAACACCGGAATTTACATAAAATTATACCCCCCACCACCAGAATTTATTTCTTGCATAACCCCCCACCACCTACCACCGAATTGATTTTTATTTTTTTGCATAAAACACCCCCACCACCAGAATTGCTCATTCTCATTTAACGCCTACCTCCAGAAAAAAATAAATTGCATAAAACACCCCCCACCACCAGAATTTATTTCCTAAATGCAGTCCTAAGTCACATTGACTTGAAACTTCATATGCTTATTAGTCATGATCCATATATTCGTGCTGTATCCCACTCATGCGGCCCCTGTGCCCAAGGTCAAATGACTTAGAAGTTTGCGTTCCGAAATTTGCGTTAAAGTTTTTACCTTATATCTCTGCAGTCCTAAGTCACATTGACTTGAAACTTCATATACTTATTAGTCATCATCCATATATTCATGCTGTATCCCACTCATGCGGCCCCTGTGCCCAAGGTCAAGGTCAAATGACTTAGAAGTTTGAGTTCCGAAATCTGCGTTAAAGTTTTTAAATACCTTATATCTCTGCAGTCCTAAGTCACATTGACTTGAAACTTCATATACTTATTAGTCATCATCCATATATTCATGCTGTATCCCACTCATGAGGCCCCTGTGCCCAAGGTCAAGGTCAAATGACGGGCTCGACATGCGGCGGGCTCGACATGCGGGCCACGGCCATCTCGTGTTGGAACGTAAATGTCAATTGTTACGTAGGCCATTTCAGTTTACCGCGCATTAGTTGTTATTCTAAGTACATATTGTCGCTTGTTAGGGGCATTTCTTTCCTTCGTTTATAAGGGATGGGTTGTGGCATAGGGCTTAGAAGACCCAACTTCCAAACTGGAGGTTGTGGGTTCAAACATCGCCTTGTGGTCCCGTCTCTATATGTTATGACCTTAGCTGTTACTGTCTGCTGGGACGTTAAACCCACTCAATTATTAAACCCACCCCGTGAAGGAACGTGCATTTATTTCTCTAAAGTTAGGTTTCTTAGTCTGTCGATGCAATGAGACGAAAATGTTAATTTACATAAAATCAATAACCATCGATTGCAAAATTTGATTATAATACAGTAGTATACACATTTTTTACACAGTAACTTCAAGTGCTGTTCGTCTTGGAGCCGTAGACAAGAAGAAACAAAATTTGTTTCTACACTGCGTCTGCGAAGCAACGAAACTTAGCATCCCTTAGATGATGAACACAAGTCGGCGAAAAAAAAAATTGGAGGAACGCTAATTATCGTTCTTTCGTGACATATAAATGAATTTTAAGGTTGCGAACGGGAAAGAACGAATCTTTAGAGGCATAAAATTTTCGTTCCTTCTCGGTAGTAGAAATGTAATAAATAGGATAATTAATCGTTCAGGATTGAATAGCGTGAAATAATACACTCATGTTCGTCGGTTCCGCGTAAGCGAACTTGTTGTTTACGCGGAGACCGACGAACACTCGTGTACGAGATGTCTTGGTGTCGAGATGTCTGACAGCCAATCGAACTAGGCCGAATGCGCTGGATTGCAAGAACGACAACTCTTAATAACTTTCGCTAAACGTTGACCAGTGAACATTCAATGTCGGTGTTTTTTTACGGAGACTTCTAAATTGATACACCGACACCCACTTTTTACTTATGGAAAATAACCACCCACCAACATCATAGGGGAACTTAACCCCCCACCACCAGAAAGGATAAAAATAAAACATCCCTACCTATAGATATTTTAAATGCGTTAAAGTTTTTAAATACCTACCTTATATCTCTGCAGTCCTATGTCACATTGACTTGAAACTTCATATGCTTATTAGTCATCATCCATATATTCATTCTGTGTCCCACTCATGCGGCCCATGTGCCCCTATGTCAAGGTCAAATGACTTAGAAGTTTGCGTTAAAGTTTCTGTCAAAATTTGCGTTAAAGTTTTCACATACCTACTATCTCAGTAACCGTAAGTCAGATTTGCTTGAAACTTTGTATGCTTATTGGGCATCAAACTTCAAATAAATACACCATCAAATGCCTCGGCGGGCACGACATGCGGGCCGCGGCCATCTGGTTGTTAAATCTTCGTTAAAGTTTTTCACTACCCAATATCTTCACAACCCTATCATTGTATAAGCCGCCCATACAGACCCATGGCAAATATCAAGGCGTCAGCCAGGGGTATCCGTGAGCTACTGCTCACTTGATCTAGTTCTAGTGCTCTAAGCAAGTTACTCTGGGAAACACACATTAATATATGTTGTCTCACAGCAAGGAACGTTCAAATGTTTGTAGTTGGCATGGCTGTACAGTCAAACCTGTCTTAAGCAGCCACCCAAGGGAAGTGACAAAACTGGCTGCTTAACAGAGGTGACCTCTTAATAGAGGGTTGTGTTTTCAGGTACATTTCAGGTAAATTTTGAAAAGTGAAATGAAGATAAAGATAAGATAGACATGTATGTTGACTTGATAATACAAATGTAATAAATAATATTAATGATTAATTTAGAGTGCCATATTGATTAAATATGTATGTTTTAATGCAATATAAATGTGTATCTTTATATTTATTTAATATTTTCAAAATTGAACCAACCTGAACATGTAATGAGTGGATTATATAATTTAATGAAATAAAAAATCTATCAACAAATAAAAACACCAATGTTCATATTGATTCATATTGTAGACAACTTATTGTACTAGATAATAGGGCATAATGTGGTATAATCGGAAATGGTGTGGGATAAGTTGTGTTTTTTTTTGGTTTTTTTTGTCGGTATTGGTCAAGTCGAATTTGGATTCGTTTCCAATTGTGTATGTAAATAATGCATAGGCGTGTCAGCAAAAGCAGTCAATAAGTGCGACATTCGGCTCATATTCGACATATGAGGCCATTTCAAATTTTGCTTAAATTATATTTGAGCCAGTTACACTCGGTCCTGTGCAATACACACCAATTATATCAGCTATTTCGTGTTTTGTCAATTTGGTAACTGGCAATGGGCTGTTCCTTTTTACAACATTTGTGTCGGTAACCTATAGAAATTACGAATCGACGGACAAGGGTGCAAGAACCCGGATGCGATAGGCTGTTCTTTCAATAATGAGCCGACAATTCGGGCAACACAATTTGCACCTGTGAAACATACCCTCTCAATATCGCCGACGCGGCGACGTGTTAGGTGTTTTAATTACCCGCATTGACTGCTGACATCATTGTTAATTCGCGCTTCGGTAACGACCGCCGCAGGGTACATTGAAATCGAGATTAGCGGTGACCGTTTAATGAAATTGGATCACTAGTTTGGGACGATAATTAATGACCGCTGGCCGCGTTAGACGAGTGACCGTTGAATGAAAGCGTTTTATATAGCAAAAATGCGCGGGAGGAATTTGAAGTGGCCGCTTAACGGCGGTGACCGCTGATTAAAGGTGACCGCCCGAGCAGGTTCGACTGTACTTGTTTATCACAATAACAATGTATTTGGATCAAGGCTTCTAAAATTTCAGAATGCCAATCAGTCCAGACGTAACTCAGCCCGAAGGAGCCGGTACAATTAGTGCCCCCTCCCCATCCCCCCACCCCCTCCCCCACCCCCTCCTTCCTCCAAATGGTGAGGGGGGCATAAGTGTTACCGGCGTCCGTACGTACGTACGTACGTCCCGAAACCTTAACGCTTATAATTTCTGTTTCCTTGCTCCGATCTGCTTCACATTTCGCACACACACATTGCTCCAATGGTCCTCTACTGCCCTGTGACAAATCCACATTCATCCCGCCCCCGCTAAGCCCAGAGTCAAGGTCACAGACTTGGTGCGTTCGAAACATTAACGCTCGGGTAAATAGCTTATAATTTCTGTTTCCTTGCTCGGATCTGCTTCACATTTCACACACGCATTGCTCTAATGGTCTTCTACCGCCCTGTGACAAATCCACATTCGTCCCGCCCCCGCTAAGCCCAGGGTCAAGGTCACAGACTTGGTGCGTTCGAAACCTTAACGCTCGGGTAAATAGCTTATAATTTCTGTTTCATTGCTCGGATCTGCTTCACATTTCACACACACGCATTGCTCCAATGGTCCTCTACCGCCCTGTGACAAATCCACATTCGTTCCGCCCCCGCTCAGCCCAGGGTCAAGGTCACAGACTTGGTGCGTTCGAAACCGTAACGCTCGGGTAAATGGCTTATTATGGCTTATTATACCCCCGCCACCGAATGGTGAGGGGGGCATATACTATAGTGTTACCGGCGTCCGTACGTACGTATGTCCCGAAACCTTAACGCCCGGGTAAATGGCTTATAATTTCTGTTTCCTTGCCCCGATCTGCTTCACATTTCACACACGCATTGCTCCAATGCTCCTCTACCGCCCTGTGACAAATCCGCTAAGCCCAGGGTCAAGGTCACAGACTTGGTGCTTTCGAAACCTTAACGCTCGAGTAAATGGCTTATAATCAAATATGCCTCGTTTTCTTTGGCTGCCAGCGGGGGCATTCGTGTGCCGACAGGCCACATTTCTGTTTTTATTATACCCCGCAACGAGTTGTGGGGGGGGGGTCTACTGGAGTCAGGTTGTCCGTCCGTGCGTGCGTCCGTCCGTGCGTCCGTAAACTTAACATCAGAGAAATATTGTTATAACTTCTATTTCCTTCTTCTAAAATGCTTAATATTTCACACATGCATTCCTGTAAGGCTCTACTACCATGCTGTGCCAAATCCACGAGCGTCCAACCCCCGCTGATACCATGGTCAAGGTCAAATACTTAGTCTCAGTACAAAACTTAATATCAGAGAAATATTGTTATAACTTCTATTTCCTTCATCTAAAATGCTTGATATTTCACACATGCATTCCTGTAAGGTTATACTACCATGCAAATGTGCCAAATCCATGATCCGTCCACCCCCGCTGATTCCCATGATCAAGGTCATACTACTAGTCCTCTTTACAAAACGTTAACATCGGTAGCAAATATTGTTATAACATTCTATTGTTTCCTTCATCTAAAATGCTTAATATTTCACACATGCATTCCTGTAAGGCTCTACTACCATGCTGTGCCAAATCCACGACCGTCCAACCCCCGCTAATCCCATGGTCAAGGTCAAATACTTAGTCTCTTTACAAAACTTAACATCGGAGAAATATTGTTATAACTTCTATTTCCTTCATCTAAAATGCTTAATATTTCACACATGCATTCCTGTAAGGCTCTACTACCATGCTGTGCCAAATCCACGACCGTCCAACCCCCGTTGATCCCAAGGTCAAGGTCAAATACATGGTCTCTTTACAAAACTTAACATCAAAGAAATATGTTATTTCATCTAAGATTCTTATTATTTCATGCATGCATTCCTCTAAGGCTCTACTATCATGCTGTGACATATCCCCGCTGATCCCAAGGTCAAGATCACATACTTAGTCTCTTTACAAAACTTAACATCAGAGAAATATTGTTATAACTTCTATTTCCTTGCTCGGATCTGCTTCACATTCACGTTCGTGCCGCCCCCGCTAAGCCCAGAGTCAAGGTCACAAGCCCACACACTTGGAAAATTTTACATATTTAGGGGTACCTGGGCCCACGCGGGGGGTATTCCGTAAGCCTCGCTTACTGACCAATCTAGTTACTGATGGTGAACACGTTTTGGTCTTCGCTAGTCGCATATCCAATAAGCCAGGTTTTGTCCGATCACGTTCAACATAATATGCACATGCGGTTGTAATAATTACTGACTGTACCGGAGGGTGAGACATCAAAGGTTACAAAGTTGTGCCGATGATACATGCCGACTCGATGTCAACAGAGACGCACATTTACATGTACGATCAATTACTCAACACATATGTATCCATTTCGCGACACTATCACGCATGGAATAAAATAGAACTTTCTTTAGTAAGATTTGGCTCTGGAATTATCTTTCGCACATAATTATTCCATAAATTTATGATGTAGAAAGTTAAAAGTCAGAGGTGCAGAATCCCTGAAAACCCAGGTAAGGCAAAAACCGGGGATGCGATGCAGTAACCAATAACACATATCGAAATATGTTTTTCCCCAATAAACATGTATTGGTAGCGCATAAGAATCTTCTCCTAAGGCGACGATTATCATGTTTTTGTATGAACGCGAGATTGCAAAACGAAAACACGCAATTCAATCTTGCATTTTCGCAACCTCATCGCGCGATCTCGCGTTATTGCTTTTTTTATACAGCTCTAGACGATTGTATTATTATACCCCCCGCAACGAGTTGTCCCCCGCAACGAGTTGTGGGGGGGTATACTGGAGTCAGGTTGTCCGTCCGTCCGTCCTTCCGTCCATCCGTCCGTGCGTCCGGGTAAACTTAACATCAGAGAAATATTGTTATAACTTCTATTTCCTTCATCTAAAATGCTTAATATTTCACACATGCATTCCTGTAAGGCTCTACTACCATGCTGTGCCAAATCCACGACCGTCCAACCCCCGCAGATCCCAAGGTCAAGGTCAAATACTTGGTCTCTTTACAAAACTTAACATCAGAGAAATATTGTTATAACTGCTATTTCCTTCATTTAAAATGCTTAATATTTCACACATGCATTCCTGTAAGGCTCTACTACCATGCTGTGCCAAATCCATGACCGTTCAATTCGCTGATCCCAATGTCAAGGTCAAATACTCTTTACAAAACTTAACATCAGAGAAATAAGTTATAACTTCTATTTCCTTCATTGAAAATTCTTATTATTTCACTTGTGCATTCCTCTAAGGTTGTACTATCATGCTGTGACAAATCTACGACTGTCCAACCCCCGCTGATCCCAAGGTCAAGGTCACATACTTAGTCTCTTTACAAAACTTAACATCAGAGAAATATGTTATAATTTCTATTTCTTTCATTGAAAATACTTAATTTATTCTTATGCTGTGACAAATCCCCGCTGATCTCGAGGTCAACGTCACATACATACCGTATAACCTCGACTTAACGCCCCCCTCCTAATAAACCCTCTTCCCCCCCCCCCCTCCCCCCCAAATATATTTTTTTTTTTTTTTTTTTTTTACCAAGACCGCCAATTTCCAAACACAAATAATCTTTAAAATCCTTATTTGTGTTTGAAATTGGTGGTCCTTGGTCATTTTTTTTTTTTACTGACTAATAAACCCCCCACCGCCCCCCACCGCCCCCCCCCCCCCCCCCCCTCCCCCCCCCCCCCTCCAAATAAAAAAAAAAAATAATAATTTATTTTACCAATGACCGCCAATCCTTAAATCCTTATTTGTGTTTGAAATTGGCGGTCCTTTGTAATTATTTATTTTTTATTTTTTTATTTTTTTTTTTACTGGCTAATAAACGCCCCCCCCCCTTTTGTAAAATGTAATGCCTCCGGGGGCGTTAATTCGAGGTTATACGGTAGTCTCTTTACAAAACTTAACATCAGAGAAATCGGTTATAACTTCTATTTTCTTGCTCGGATCTGCTTCACATTTCACACACTCATTGCTCCAATGGACCTCTACCACCCTGTGACAAATAAACGCCCCTCCCTTTTGTAAAATGTAACGCCTCCGGGGGCGTTAATTCGAGGTTATACAGTAGTCTCTTTACAAAACTTAACATCAGAGAAATCGGTTATAACTTCTATTTCCTTGCTCGGATCTGCTTCATATTTCACACACTCATTGCTCCAATGGACCTCTACCACCCTGTTACAAATTCACATTCATGCCGCTCGCGCTAATCCCAGAGTCAAGGTCACAAGCCCACACACTTGGAAATTTGTACATATTTTAGGGGAACCTGGGCCCACGCGGGGGGTATTCCGTAAGCCTCGCTTACTGACCAATCTAGTTTTGGATTGCAGATAAACGCTTTTAATATGGCAGACATACCTTTGTCCTTTATCAAAATGTTTGCAAACTGTAGATCCCAATGAGCAGGCTATTCACGAGCCGTCTGGAGTCTCATCAGGATCTACGCCATTCTTACGTACTTTATTTATACCAAAAATGACCCCTAATACAGTGTAATGTAACAGTTTCAAACTTAATACGGAATAGTCCATGTCAGTTACTTGGGGGGTGAAAGATGCAATATAAATATTACAAACACGGATAGTGGATGGCAGGTTGGAGCACGCGATGGGTAATTTAACGATCGGGGTTCATCCTTACCGGAATCCCGACTGCAGACCTGGTTTGGCCCTCACATACGTCTCTGGCATTTTGTATGTGACAGTTGAATCTGGTTATACCCCTTATGTGAGTATTACGATATTTGTAATCCTACTTTAGGGGAAGGGGCCTAGTGACTTTGGCGTGGTACGGACCTGGCACCAGGTCAGGTTATTCTAATTTCAGGGCTGAATATATTTGTTCTCGATGTAAATATTCCGTTCCGTCATCATCCATATATTCATTCTGTGTCCCACTCATGCGGCCCCTGTGCCCCAAGGTCAAGGTCAAGGTCAAATGACTTTGAAATTTGTGTTCAAGTTTTTACATACCTTATATCTCTACAACACTTACTCAGATTTGCTACAAACTTCAAATAATTCTTTATTATCATCCATATTTTCATTCTATAGCCCACCCATGCGACCCACATGCCCAAGATCAAGGTCAAATGACTTTCAAATTTGCGTTAAAGCTTATACATACCTTAATTAAGACTTCAAATAAATATGCTCTGAGACCATCAAATGCCTCGGCGGGCTTGACATGCAGGCCGTGGCTATCTGGTATTTTAAAATCATCAGAAATGGCGAGTCTAACAAAGCAGTATCTTTACACCAAAGCCAATCTATTTGTATCCCCCGGACTCCGTCGGGGGATACTATGGATTTGACAGCGCGCCGCGTCCGCGTCCGCCGCAGACACTTCTTGTCCGGAGAATAACTCGAACACCCTTTGGAATATTTTCATGAAACTTCACACATGCATAGACCACGACCCGAAGGTGTGTCACGCACAAGAATGACAACTCTTGCATAACTAATTTTTTAGTTATCTCCCTTTTTTGTTTCGCGCACTGATTGACCATAACTCGACCACCCTTTGGAATATTTTTATGAAACTTAACACATTCAATTAGACCACGAACCGAAGGTGTGTCGTGCACAAGAATGACAACTCTTGCATAGCTAATTTTTTAGTTATCTCCCTTTTTTGTTTTCGCTCACTGATTTCCTGTCCGGAGCATAACTCGACCACCCTTTGGAATATTTTCATGAAACTTCACACATGCATAGACCACGACCCGGAGGTGTGTCGCGCACAAGAATGACAACTCCTGCGTAGCTAATTTTTGAGTTATCTCCCTTTTTTGTTTTGCGCACTCTACAAACTGGACAATAATGCATGAAGACCCGTTTTCTCGTCTGCTCTGTACACCTTTTCTCTGTGCTCTGAACACCTTACCTGTAGAGAGAACAATAGAGACTGGGAGAACCATGTGCTAGCATGGGCTAGCATGTGCAAATGTCCAGTGCTTGACCACTGTTGACTACAGGTAATTTATACAGGTAAATTACTACATTGGATATTACATTTCCGTAAACTGTGTTGAAAATATTGTGGCATTATGTGGACCTGTGCAGATATATGTAGATAAATATAGGACTATTAAAAAAAAATTCTGGGCTCCAGTAGCAAGCATTATTATTTTTAAAAAAAAAAATTCCATTTTTTTTTTTTCATTTTTTTTTTCTTCATTTTTTTTTCTTCAAATTATTTTTCAATTTTTGTCTAGTAGCATAAGGTCGTAAGTGCTATATACAGACTATTCACCTGTGCATGTGCTAGCATGTGCAACTGACCACTGACCACTTACAGGTAATTTATAGAGGTAAATGATTATATTACATTTCCGTAAACTGTGTTGAAAATATTGTGGCAATATGTGGACCTGTGTATATATGATATGTAGATAAATATAGGACTATTAAAAAACATTCTGGGCTCCAGTAGGGAGCATAATCTTTTATTTTTTTTTAATTTAATTTATTTTTTTTCCATTTTTTTTTTTACATTCTTTTTCAATTTTTTAACTGACCACTAACTTATTACAGGTAATTTATACAGGTACATTATTACATTTCCGTAAACTGTGTTGACAATATTGTGGCAGTATGTGGACCTGTGCAGATATATGTAGATAAATATAGGACTATTAACAAAAATTCTGGGCTCCAGTAGCGAGCATTATTATTTTATTTTTGTTTGTATATTACATTTCCGTAAAATGTGTTGAAAATATTGTGGCATTATGTGGACCTGTGCAGATATATGTAGATAAATATAGGACTATTAAAAAAAAATTCTGGGCTCCAGTAGCAAGCATTATTATTTTTAATTTTTAAACTTTTTTTTTCCATTTATTTTTTGGTGCTATATACAGACTATTATCATATAATAAAACAATTATTGACTAGTGATATTCTATGGCTCACTAGTCAATAATTGTATAATATGTTCGGGCCAGTGAAAATTGCTTTCGGGCCCATGCTCGAGGTCAAGGCGGGACAAGGCGAGGCATCTGATTCCGCGGAATCTTGTACTAT